>JACJUY010000315.1:85214-114937 GCA_014220935.1 Platorchestia sp. MABIK
CTCCGTGCACTTGAGATGGAGCAATAAAATAATGTAAAATTGGCACAGGTGTTGATGAGAAAAATTGTTTTAAATGAAAAGCCATGCAAACCCTAAATAGGGTCCTAAAGGGACTTTTTTTACACTGTAGTTTTCAAGTCATGCGCTAAAATGTTAATGGCTAAAAACATCGATTTTGCACTGACCGACATGCCATTTTGCTCCTTCCATGCAGCGCCCATCACAGATTGACTATGGATAGTAAGCCGAACCTCTCTCCATTCGCCTGTCTTTAGTTAGTTAAAGCAAGCCTCTACCGACTAATTAGTGCCTAATTTTCAGATGCAAATGGATGAAATGTGGGAAATTAGGGTCGCAGCCGCCGAAAGTCATGTCCTCTGATCCTATAGATTGGACCAAGTCTGTCGACTTCAACAATGGTAGGGATTTTCCTCATGCGTGACTGACTTTCCGTTGAGACACAGCTTAAAGTCAATTTACCTCATAAACTCATATTTGAAAAGCATCAGGGCCCAAGAGATTTTTGAAAGTGAAAGCCTAAGTAGTTATCCGTTTTTGAAAGAATTTCTGTTTTTTCAATTCATGGCTGTTACAGAATTCACGAATCAAAAATTAGAACTAAGTGAACCTGTGCGGAAACGAAGACTGAAACTGTTAACCAAGAACAAATCAAGTAGAACTAAGTGCATTTGTGCGGGTGCGGAGGCTAAAACTGGTAACTAAAAATCAAATCATAATTACTAAAACATTGGGCATATCATCAGGATATAACTGCCCTGATGTTCTGCAGGGAGTCATTGCTGCATGGGGTTATGCAAAACAAAACATATATTACTTAAAAATATTATTAAGTTATTATTAAAACAAACAATTCAAGTACATCCGTGTTTCACATGCACATAATATATTGCAATGAGCAAAGTTGAGAAGTAAAACTAAAAAAGTGAACATTTACCTTGTTCATCATTTAAACTAAAGACAGACTTGAAAATCTTATATTCGTTTGCACTCTTGGGAACACTGCGTTCTGTAATGTCTGTTTGAAACAAAAACAATGAATAACGTACGCTTAAAGCCTCTTGATACTCAATATTGATCGCAAGGAACACTAGCGGCTTGCATCGACTGAATGGTGATATCCATGCTTTTTTGTGAAAGTGGCGAGCTTGCCCAATGTGCAGAGAAGCAGAGAACTCCAAGTCATTACGCCTTTCGAAGAGTACGAGTTCAAACAAAATATATTATGGCCGCATAACGGTGCAGAATAACTATATTGAAGTCGCCTCATGACGCCGGGGCAAGCCTCGCATGCGAAGAAACAAGTTCCAAGTCATGCACAATACCGGTTCGTCAGATTACTATGGCAGTGCCTGAGTTGCCTTTGTAATTAGACCTCCTGTGGAGGAGACAACCTTGCTCCCCTTCCAGGGAGACGACACCTCCGCACAATGGCACCGTGACGAAGTCTCCCACACCAATCAGCGAGCATGCGCGACCGAGGGCAATGACTGGTATTGCTCTCACGTCTCATGCGACTTCAAAATTTCCAACCGTGGACTCGCTACTCAAGTCTGAATTGCTGTTTTTTTTTAAACTGTACAGAAATGTAACATGCCTTTCTAGACACCTCTTTACACTTTAATTCGTTGATATAATTCTTTTGTATGGAAAAAATATATGAGGAGTGAGCATTGAGACGGTATCTAACTGTGCTTTTTCTCTATAGAAATCTACTCTGTTGAAGAGAACGCCCTCGCAACTCGGGGAGGGGGAGGGAAGCGCCGTGCACCGAGGCACGTCAGAAATCTCAGAAATGAGAACAAATCTATACACGAAATGTGACTTTAAATGTGTTCAATTAAACCACTGCAAAATCTGTGTAAAAATAGATTTACAAATGCTCTGAGAAAATAAAACATAAAATGCTACCGGTAGTTGCACTAAGGAATGACACGTACGTTTGGATGAACAAATAAATTCCTGCCAGATGCACTACATTATACGAGCTCTTCTTGATTGATGAGAAGCCATAATGCAGGCAAGAGAGAGAAAAAAGTGAAGAGAAAACAGATGGGAAATTAATATGACAGGCAGACAATCTCACCAGGAGAAAAAAATGGGGATGAATAAATCAGAGCAAAAAAAGGATAAATTATTCACAACAAATACTCAAATGAATTACTCAAAACAAAAAAAAATGAAGTATTCAAAACAATGAAACTGAATGAATTTTTGGATTATGAACCTAAGGAGTAACGCTGAAATTTATCCAGTAATCTGTGCTGCAAAACACTACAACAGGGAGCTGAATTTAAGAAGGACAACTCAATGAGCGATGGATGAGGCGAGGCAGCAGAGCGAGATGCAGCCATGTGTGGAGCGCTGTGCTACGCAGCCCGATAACAAATTGCTCCTACAGACGACGCATGACGTGCGGATTTCAACGCTGCAATGCAAGGAAACGAAGTAAAAAAAGCAGACGCTCCCGTGTGCTGTGAGGGGCATGCAGGAAATGGCACGCTAAGCGGCCTGGCCGCACGGTGCGCTGCTCAGCATAACTCAATGTGGGTGACTTCAGTATTTTGTGGTGTACACAGCCTCACTGAGTGTTACCTGAGTATGATGAGACGTTGTAATAAAAGCCTCGGCTTGTTATTCATCGCTGCTTTATAATGGGCAACAAAAATGTTTTTCAAAGTCGAGTTGAAGTAGGCAACCTCAGAGCAGCCGTGTGTCACGCTCGCGTGGCGCGTTGAGCAAAAGTGAAACTTAAATCTCAAAACAACGCTAAGGAAATACGAGCTGTGTTTTGTTGATAGTCTGAAGTCGTATTTTTATGTTGGCAACGTATCCTTTCGGTTAGGATACTTTGAAGTTTATCCACATTGATGAATTGGAACTAAACTTAGATTCAAACAAAGAACTTTCACTATATTGTAACTTTTTAAATCTTGCGAATAGTAACACGTATGCAAACAATTAAAATGTCAAAAATTTTGATGATATTCATGAAGTAATTAAATGAGTGATAATACGAAAATAATAATAATTATTTTAACCGATATTTAAAACTCCCAGCCCTGTTTTTATTTTTTTTAACTCATAAGCAGTTCAATTATATTCTTTGCCATAGTAATCAAAAGATCCGCCTAAAGCCTGCATTTCGTGACCCTGACTAAATTTAACCGTAATACTTTGGCAATTATTTTAACTTCAACTCTACCTTTAATGGTAACCTCAAATTCCCTCTTATGTAAAAGGAAACCTATCAAATGCATTCTTTGTGAACTCAACTAACCTGATCTAACCTAACCTAACCTAACCTGACTTAACCTAGCCTAACTTAACTTAACCCAATTAAAATATTGATTCATCTTGACGCATACAGCATACAATGTTTGGCTGCACTTTTTAAATTATTCCCTATTGGCGCATCTAGTTACAACCCTAAACCTAAAAACTAGCATTGCTAGTACATTAAAAAACGAATGAGGATATTGAATAAGGTTTTAGGAGTAATGATGATAATTATAACATGACAATTAGAACAGTGAGAGTATACAAAGACATTACTAGGTCCTCCATGGCCACAGTGACCGTCGTACGGGCGCCCCACACACATGACACAACTGCGCCCTCATCCAAGGAAGGCATGAAATTGACACATTCTCTCGCTAGTGAAGTTTTGTAACTGGAGTGCATGATTAGAAAACGGTGAGAAACATATGTCCCTTAGTTTTGCTCGCGGTAGGTGCAATAAAAAATATTGGAACATTTTGTAGACACAAGAAAAGAGCATACATGTTTGAATAAGTTGAGTCTCTTACTTGTGTGGTGCTATGGATGCTCCAATACTTTATGCTTTACTTTTAGGTCGTACAATGACCACCACAAAAGAACATTTATTTTTTGCCAGACATTTCCAAGAGTAATAATTCCAATGAGCAAAAAGTGCAATATTCTATGAATTATAACAATTCTCACAAAATTTCAGTTTCCGTGTGATGCATTTTGCCTCAGCGGTAGAGCAGCGGGCGCTCTTCGTGTTCTGCTCCATGACAAAAACTTTTCAGCGACCCTGACCTCAGCACCATATATAGCCAAGCATCATTGGTACCGTGATCGTTATGTAGAATTTCTCATGAGCGAATGTGTGATTAATGCAAAAAAATCAGCAAATAATTGTGGCGTTTTGTGGAAGAGGCTGGAAGTGAGAGTGAACTGGAGCACCGCGCCAGACCTTGGATGCGAGAGTAAAATGCGCGTTGGAAATTTTCAACTTGGCAAGTGTGGCACGCAGCAATTATGAATTTTGGTTTGTCTGAATTGCTCTGCTTTGCAGCTACAACTGTTACCTTTTGCACAACCAAGTACGTGGGACAAGCGCAAAAAAACTACGAGAGATTTATATGAAAAAAGTAAGTCTTCTACGAAAGCAAAAACCGTGAGTGACACCTCATAAGGTAGCTGGGTTCTTTTGTCTGAAGAGATACACATACATCTTCTTTTGTGCTTTAGTTTGTCGCTATTGCTGACTGAACGCTAAACAGTAATTTGGTCTAAAAAAGTAAAACAACGAACGAAAGTTTCCACAGGAGGGGAGTGAGGATGTGGTTCATTGTTTTATGGAAATGAAGCAAACCCTCATGAAGAGATAGATACTCTTGAAGTACTGAGTGCTTCGATAGGTGTGAATTATTATTCATTGTGTTTTGTTGGGCGTAAATCATTTTTTCCAATGGCGTTAATCATTCGAAATCCAAATGATGTATCATTCATCATTTTCATTGAATTGTAAGGAGAAGCTGTTTTGTTCGATGTCATATAAGTAAACAACAAAAAACGTTTATGTACTTCTGCACATGATTAAGTTATCGACGCAAATGGCGTAATACTTCAATGAGCACGCTATCTTTGCACATGCATCGAAACAAAATAATTTCTTTTAACAGAAATACTTTATCAGTAATTAAGGACCAGATTCTCTCAGTTATAAAAATCTCAATAAATTCTAATCGGAAAGCACTCCGGACAGGAACAAAAGTCATGTTGATTTCTATACTAAGCAAGAAATATTGCTCACTTGACCGTTCGTAAGCTCCTGATTTATTTCAATTGTTTGGATGATAAGCCCAGCGCGCTATCGTTCTTATACTTTTCAGCGTCTAAAAGAATTACGAGATTGAAGACGTGCCTCAAAAAACTACGCGTAGAATTGAGGGGTCAGAATGAGCCCTGCCTAGCTCCACACACGCAAGTTACGATCACTGTGGAAAAAGATTCTATGGCAATTTTGAACGTGTCTCACATCCGCATGGACTCATCTAGAAGCAGCAAGATCTTTTACATTTTTTTAGATTATGTTTCTGCGATATGTTAATGAATAATAATAATCGACATAAATTTTCCAATCTATAAGGAACAACGAAGCGTATAGCTTAATTCAACTAATGATTCTAATAAAAAATGCTAGCTCAAAAAAAGAAACTTCAGTGAAATTCGTAGATGACGGCGAAGAAATTTGTGTCGTAATTAAAAGGAAATCGGTGAGGATCTGAGCCCAGGTAAATCGGAAAATTTAGCACTGTTCCAGAGTTTGATTTACACAGGCGTTTAAATAGAGGACCTTTACTATGTAGGCGAGCATAGTCTCTGAGAAGGCGTGAAGATATGAAACACTATTAAAAGAAGATTTCCAACCTTAACAGCTGTGTGCATATATTTTAATAGATATAAATCTCTTGGGGTGATGTGGTTCAGGTAGTGAATGAAGGCCTACGCTTGTGATTTTGTTCATGGAAATATATATGTATATACTGCGACATAATTCAATAAAACGATGTACGGGGGAAAAATTCTAAATAACCAGATTAGACCATAAACCTGACTGACGCCAGAATGAGTTGGCATTTTTCTGAAGAAGTGAAGCGAGCTACCGGGGTGGCCGCCAGAGGTTTGGATAACAACTGGAGCGGCGAGCGTCTGGGTGCGTCGCAGAGTAATTAAGGAAAACTGACAACGAAGTCAAAACTCGAGCAAAGGTTCAAGGCGAGCTGGCGCAGCGCACGCGTGCACGCCTACCTCATCGCCATTTAATTAAGAACAAGAATTAACATTTCATGGCATGAATTTTTATTGGAAAGCAATGTCTCTAGCAATACACGAGCAAGTCCCTTGAAGCAAAAAACACCTGAACAGAAAATCGAACAATAAAACATCAAACGGTGAAGCAAAAAGAAAACAAGCGCGCGGCTTCGGGCGAAGAGCAATTATGTAAAACTAGAGCGCACTCTGCGACGGCCTTGCGTGGGCAGGCAGATGGCACGTTGGGAGTGGGAAGGTCTGCTGTGCGTCGTGAGGGTCTGCTGTGCGTCGTGAGGGTCTGCTGTGCGTCGTGAGGGTCTACTGTGCGCCATGAGGGTCTGCTGTGCGTCGTGAGAGTCTGCAGTGCGTCATGAGGATCTATCGTGCGTCGTGAGGGTTTACTGTGCGTCATGAGGGTCTGCTGTGCGTCATGAGGGTCTACTGTGCGTCGTGAGGGTCTACCGTGCATTACAGTGCATCGTGAACATATCCAGTAGACCGTAAGGCCCTGCATTGTATAGTAAGGGTGAGCAGTACACAGTAAGGGTCTGTAATCAGTCCGGTGACCACACACCAGCAGCGCCGCTGCTGGTGCTGCTCGCTGCTCGGCTGCTCACCACACCTGCGAGCGTCGCCTGCACAGCAGCTCAGACATTTGAT
This sequence comes from Platorchestia sp. MABIK, assembly GCA_014220935.1. Taxonomy (NCBI): domain Eukaryota; kingdom Metazoa; phylum Arthropoda; class Malacostraca; order Amphipoda; family Talitridae; genus Platorchestia; species Platorchestia sp. MABIK. Next base: position 91,959 of record JACJUY010000315.1, read on the forward strand.
TTCATGAGCCGAATATTCCCACCGTAATTCTACAGCGAGCTCCGTAACTGGTTCACTCGGTGCCAACGCTCGGGTAATAACCTCGGGTAATAACCAAAAAAAATTCCCGTTCGTGTGGTTCATTCATTCTTTCACATTAATTTTTTCCTCAAAAATGAGAAAGTTATCCTAGATTTGTTCATTTGAAGGAAGTTTTCTATAATTACATGGCGTAAATTTTTGAGCTATGGTTTTGCTTCTGTAAACCAAAATAACCGGCCCAATCAAGTTACCGACAAGCTTGTGGACAGCCAAAATCGACTGGTTGAAGTAATCGAAGCTGAAATCAATGAGAGTCATTCCTATTAAGATGCATGCTAAATTAGCTTTGAAAATTCATCAATGATTGAAAACCATAAAGCTCAATTTTTCAATTTATTTTCAAAAAAGTTGATGATCCAAAAGAACAATCAATACTTATACCATGAGTTGAATGAAAAAACACTTATTACCGGGTATCTGAATATGATTTATTATATTGTGTATGTATAATGTAAAAATCCAAGCCCAAACTCAGCCACTTTCTGCACTTAAATAGACGGCATCGAACCGCAGCAACAGTAAAAATTCTTCTGATTGTTTCTCCATAGACGCACCTCACAATGCTCTCATTACAAGCGCACCTACACGCAGTTGCTCAGTATATAGTATTCTAGTTTTGACCCCAAGTGCTCAACAGAGATAATTTAAACTTTTTGTTGGTTACTAAAACTCGAATGTATTTTTCTAACCTACTTGAAACCTCTGTAAAAAACGCGATTTCGAACTGATTTTCTCAAATTCACATAAAAATAATTTAGAAATTTGGAGTAAATGGTCATTTTTGAATCTACATCAAACATACTTAGAACCCAAGGAGCGAATCATTAAAATCAAAATTTATTTGGTATTTTACACAGAAAAAATTCCATTGTGCGTGTGCAGCAAGTTAATAAAGTTATGTTATCTATCCGAGAGCAAACAATTAGTAGAATGAATAGTTATATCATAAATTACGTCATAAAAATTCTATAGTATATGCGTATGACAAGTTATAAAAGTTACGGCAACTACCGTATTCTGGAATCAAGCTTTATGCGCAAGTACATTTCAAGTGTTTGGGATGATTTATAAAACTCTCTTAGGGAAGTCTATCGAGCTGGAAATGTTATTTCCGATGTCAATTTAGCCATGAAAAGACCTTGTCTCTAATCAAAGTAGAAAATTACCTCACGGCATTCAGTTCTGCACAGAGTCGATAAAAAATTATCACTAGTCAATGGACATATTTATGATATCGAACTTATCCGTTGCTCCGCCTTTCGGTCGATGAACCAATGGCATGATGAGAAACTCGGAGCTTCAGTAGCCACTCACAAGCCCGCGTAGAATTTACTGGAGTAACTTTAGCCCAGAAGTATCAGAATGAAAGACGTAAAATTTAGGTTTACCCGCCAACTTAACTCCAATGAACATATTTCGTGGTGTATATTCATGCTCACTACCATAAGCCATAAAAAACTGCATTTAAAATATGTAAACAATATGCTTTCAGAAATAAAAACCCACAAAGAAGAGAGTTTAAATGAGAAATGAAATCAACGAACGTGTGTTACCCAGTTGTAAACAAAAATATCTTGTGTATCTTTTTACAGGCGATGTGAATGACCTTTCTTGCAATTCATTAAATCATTTTTTAGTTTTATGCTTTCATTTGATTTGAGTAAGGTGCACCATAAGATCGATTATTTTTGAAGATCCATACTGAAAAATATCCCATCTCAGTGTTCATTGCTAGTACATCATTTTTTATTTTAATTCACAAATGTTTTTTTTCATACATCAATATACAGGATGGTGTAGAAAGTTTATTTACAAGCACAAGATAAAGGCTTATAGGTCTAAGAAGGAATATTTTTATTCATATTTATATGCTTGGAGGGAAATGATTAAAGTTTCGTTAGCTTTGAATCAATAGTCAACCGTGATTTGACGTCCAAGGTAAGGTGAGAAATTCCTCAGGGCAATTAAGCTTTTGTAACACTTTTTGATTAATCGAGATCTAATTGCATTCATTGAGTTTTTCTTGGTAATTAACCTCTTTTCCATGCATTGTAAAAGTGTTCTAAATTTCCTTGCAAGTGAACTTGTTGAAATCTTCTAGCGTTTCAAGTGTGCTCTTAGAACTATACTTCTCCAATTAAGGACAGTTGGCCTAATAATGACAGACTCTAGAAGATTTTACATTGAACAGATTACATCATGAGTTATTTTATAGGGTTCACTGACTACAACAGAGGTGTTCCTAAGGGAGGAAGGAAAAAGACACCACTTACTATGGGATTTAGGGAACGGGGAATCTGTGCGCAAGGTGTGTCCTCACATCCTGCTCATAAAAACCACCAAATTGGAAAATAGTATCATGAAATTAAAATGTTAAAACGAAATTAGTAGCTGTAGAAAAAAAGGAGAACAGTGAAATGCAACAATATGGTAAGTAACAAAAGAAAAAGTTATTCTATTTCAATGAAAGTAAGGCTTACCTACTTTCACCTCGGGACCTTATTTTGTCCTTCTAGGAGCTCTAATTCCCATGGTCACAATAGTCTTATCCCCTGAAGGGAAAATATTTTACTCTACCATCACGTATTCCAGATAGCGCGCGGCAACTTCGCTTGGTTTTTCAATACGTGCATATGTTCAATAGTTATTTCATTAGTCGAGAATTTCTAATAACTTGTATTATTTTATTTGAGAAATTTGGCGATTTTCAATCCTCCCTTGTAAAATTTCGAGCGCATCTGCTAGGCCGCTGCTCTACTTCTTACCTACTAACACTTTGTTTTGAAATACTGGGAAGCAAAGAAAAAATTAACTGCAATTAGTTTTTCCAACTTAGGAAAAAAATAGGAGATTGAAATGAGGAAGAATACAAATGATAACTACAGGGGCAGAATAACATTAGGGGAGGCTTGTATTAGGGAGGCTTGGGCCTTCCTGCTCAACGAGAGCTCGAGATGTCAAGGCAGACTGCAGACGCAGGCGCGGTAAGCTGCGGGCGATGTGAGGAATTTCGAGTGCCAACACAGATTATGGGCCTCGAGTTGCGCAGAGCAGAGCGAAGACGCGAAGGTAAGATCAAATCAGAGTTCGAATAATTCAAGTAGCCAGTAAAGAAACAGAATGTGAGGTCACGGGAAGACGAACTCAGTGATGCCGCATTCCAAGGAAGGTCTTCCCGTGTGTAATACTGAGATTTTTACAAAATGTTTCTCATTAGTCCTTTAGTTTCCTTAGTGTAAGCGCGCAAAGAGATAAAGCAGCGCCCCTGAAAATCCGAAATTTTGTAGTCGGTGTGTCTTGTTCCCTCTTGTTCCCTCTTTACAGGCGTAAGGAGATGGTGTCGAAGAAGGGAATTAAACCCTTTGACAGGGAAAGAGAAAAAGTAGAAAAATTAGAAAGGAAAGGTACACAGAAAGAGAGAAATAACAGATTAAGAGAGCTTCCTACACTGCACTTCCTTGAACAGCATAGAGATAATATCTATTTGCTGAAATATTCAATTCATTTACTTAAAGTGATCACATGAGTCAACAAAATGTGTGCCCGAGCGCGCAACATCATCCAACCAACTAATTTAATAGGAGATTACAGAAATAATTTATCAATACAAAAATGGACATAGCACACTATAGAAACTGGAAATATATTATTAAAGTCACAACATTATTATTTAAACACCAGGCACACTCTATGCGGGAAAAACTCATCGGCAAAAAAACACACTGAATTCTGAATCTTCCGCACAATAGTTGAGCACCTAACTGCCGCATTATTCTTGCGTAACCTCATGAATAGTAACACTCATTTTCTGTATTGGTAACTCTGTATTATACACTTGAAATTTTACACTATAATCATCACTGTTGATAGATTTTACGGTTGTCGATTAGCTAGCCCTGCTGTTGTCTAGGTCCCCTTTTCGCTCGATGTCCTAAATCACTCATTTCGAGCTATTGCATAGCCTTCAGTCTCGTCATCATCCCCGCAGGTAAAAGCGATGATCCCCATCATTAATGGGTTGTAGATTGCCGAGATGAATGCCGCCTTTTAATATTATTTACCGAGTGGTGGCACTTCTTGTCCGTACGCCTCAGGGTTCTCGCAGCTTTTCTTGTTCGCAGGCCCAAGGTTTTCGCAACGTTTTCATGCCCTACCACCTGGAGACAAATGTTAATTGTTATTGCTTACTTCTAAAAAGTTTATTTTCCTGTATATCGATAAATTGACCATAGTTTAGCTATATCGTAGACACAAAAATTGAAATATTTTTACGTAATATTTTTACTCATTTACTGCTACTTTCAATTTGGAAGACTAAATTTAATTTTAATTTTTACTTTATCCCTGTTTGTCTCTTCCAAAATGAACTAAATTATAATTGAAGATGAATCAGCTCCCTCATTGATACAAGTTGAATAAAAAATAGAAACTGAATTGAAAGCTTGATCTTAGTCCCTGACGTTTTAATCAGCCCAAGATGGTGTTGCCATCCTCACCGGTTTGACCCAATGGAAAATTGAAATGTGCCTACTAATGGTGGACAAAACATCACTTCAGTAAATTCCGTCGATTAAAACCAAACACTCAATGTTTTTAACAAATTACGTACCTCTCTTTTGGCCAAGTTTGGATTCTACATTGCGTCGATTAGCATAGCACAGAGGTTCACGCTACACTTGCAGAGGCTTTGCCGTAAAAGAAGTCCTCTCATTCCCCGGCTGCACCCACGTCAAAGTTGCTCCACCCTGTGTGCGTGTGTTGCAGCGTCCGTGTGCGTATAGGGTGCGTCATGTGAACTGGTCCAGAGTTGATCTCATTGCCAGAAGTCGTTGTATCGTCTAACTAGAATGAGTTACTAGATGTCGCAATGCAATTAGGTTATGTACTTGCTTACAAAAAATTCCCAGTCGTGATTTAAAAATGGCAATGTAGAGTGCGAGCTTATGTTCAATTTGGAATGTGTTGAATTACCCGATGGCTTTAAATTCCTGCCTTTACCGGCGAACGGTCAAGATCAGGAAAATGTAATGTGCATTGAAATTGCTGCTAGAAGCCGCACCGAGTTTCATGCCTGGGGAAATGAATTTGATTTACTTAAATAAAACATATGATTTACTTAAATTTTCAGCCTGAAGATGATGATAGTTTCTCATCGAAACGTTACACTTTATAGATTGACAGATGTCTAGAGTTTTAACAAATTACATTTTGGAGTAAGAAATGTTCAATGAATTCTTTTTTATTTAAACACAGAAAGAACAAAATATATTTCGTGAAGTTGAGAAGTTGAAAGAACGATCGCAACTTAATTCATAATAAATAATGGAAGCATGTATCACTTATACAAATAAATATTACCACATGCAATTGTCTTTTATTTATAATGTATTTTTCATTACTTATGTGAGAAGTTTTGAAAATGACATTCAATATCGTCAAATATTTCATAGTTGATACGTAAAGACAAAAAATAACTAACTAAGTAGCATTAAATAGTGTGGCCACATGAATTAATATTCATTTGAAAACTATTTCATTGCCAGAGCAGCGGAAATAAAATCGTAATTGACGAAGCATCATAGTACTTGTATGTCATATATGACAGGGGATGGGGGACTATTTCCTGAGGGAAACTAAAAAGGTGAAACATTTGTGATGAAATTTATTACATTCATTACTCTGTGTGTTAGCGTCTAGTTTTCTTTATCGCATCTTCAATGAAAGCATCGAGGTTCCTTTACTTTGCACTTTGCAACCAAAATAGTATGATATTAAACGAGAGGGAAGTGGCTCGTAAATATACTGAAATGAGCTCAATACGGTTTTGCACTAAAGTTTTAAAAGTAAATTTTTCGAATTCATCTGGCGTCAATATACTTCAAAGGCATCTTACAGAACGCTTCAGCACTTGAATACTTTAATATAATTCATATTAAAAAGAACCTGTTAGAATACTTTTATTCACTTGATTTTAAAAAGAATGTGTTAATTGTTCGAATGAACTACATATTTATATTATAAGCTGAGGAGATTTGCATTGTAAACAATACATCGAGACATACGAACGATACATTATGACACGGCAGAATCGCAGTAACTGTGCTCTTATTTGGTTTAACTCGTATAATAAGTGTCGTTTAAGACGACTGAAACGTTTAAGTGTACAATGAAACGTAGAGGATTTTCATCCATTATTAAATGATAATTCTATGGCAAAGCTATACAATAATAAATGTTTGGACTACAATTATGTCATGCAGCGACGTGTGGCAGTTCTTGAAGTGGGCGTGGTTCTTGGTGACGGTGACTAGCCGTGCACGTACACAGACTCGCACACGAACACAGAGTTGGAGCAACTTTGACGTGGGTGCTCCCCGGCTCCGTTAATAGCCCGCACACTCTGGTTCAGGCTGCTCAAGCGGTTCCCGCGCTCGAGCAGCCCTCAACATTACTCCTCGTAAACATCTACATTTTATCGGCATATCTATTACTCTTATCTTTTCGAGTTACCTATTACACCTTTATGTACGAGTAGAATTTACTTTGTATTTCTTGCATTTCAAAGTCCGATTATACACACAAAGTCTGTTTAACGGAGCATCCTCACGATTTCCCCTTCAGCTTCCCTACAGTACGCCACCCAACGCCACGATACAACTCTCATCCCTTAACCCATCGTGCGGCGAAAGAATACCTTCATTCTTCCTCAGTAACACCGTTTTTTCAGCGCTTGTTGTAATAGTTTCGTTACTTACCCCGCTTTTTTGAGCCATAGAAAATTTGAGTCAATAATGTCTCAAATTTTATTTCTGCTGGGTAGATTTTTCACTTAATAATAAAATAGAAAACAGTTGCAATTTCTCCTTGAATACCTGATACGAGTTCATATTTGTGATTATTTCCTGTTATAATATGCAGTGCTCTCTTACGTCCAATTTTCATTTAAAAAGTGATTTCCTCAATATTCACACAAGTGTACTCATTTATTCAATCCGCAGTGCAATGTAATTCTTCCATTCTAAAGCAAACAATAAATCATTAGAATAATTGAAATACACTACCCACTCTATTTTCAATATTACTCTCAGTAAATGACACCCAATTATTTGCATGACGTATATTTTCAGAAACATAAACGCATTACTTCAGCCTCTCGATTCATACAGAGAAATGTTTTGCATTCACATTACTCAACATTGCAATATAGAATCATTACGCGCAATTATTACTTATGTTGATTAAAGGAACCCAGAAACAAATAGAACGCATTTAATTATTCGGACACATGAACACAGCACAAGGAAAGTGAACACCATTTAAGGATTCCAAATCTTTGCGATCACAATTCAACGAGCATCTTATCGATGGAGAGGAAATTTTGACCCTCTAAGTATTTCTGGCAAACGTCCTACATTTACTGAATTATATCCGTATATTTTGCGTTCATCAGCGTAGGCCCCTGATGTCTGGTACAAGTTTCCTAATCGTTGATTCCATAGATGCATCGCGTAAGTACGCGGAAAATAAATCTTTGAAAGCCTCGCGTCCGTGAGCGAAAGTAAATATTTTTTTGCGGAACAGCTTGGTGAGGTTGATTCTCTTCTTGCCGGCTAGGGTAAGTTTTAGGACACGAGAGATTCATTTTAATAAGTTGAGAGTTGAAGGACGGGACAATTCCAAGTGTTCAGTCTCACTAGTGTTTAGTCTCCAAGTTTAGTCTCACTATGCCACCGTTTTCAGCAAATTCAGTAAAATTACATATAGTTCCTCAGTCAACATGTGACAACTTTGTTTTTATTCAAATGTGCCAGTTTGTGGATCAAAAAGTGCGTAAGACATGAATACATAAGAAATTGCTCACGGATCGGGAGATTTATCAAAGGGCATAAATCTCGTATGCAAGTTACAGAAGATAAAATAGGCCGAGTTTTAGAAAATTTCACTTTTAGGATAAAAAGGTAAATCTATGTAGCTAAGAATATCATGATAAAAACAAACGTTTCGGATTATAAAAAATAATCCCCCTTCGGTGGTCTGAAAAAACATTTAATCAGAGTGTTGAAAATTTTGTGAATTCTAATTTTTCTGAACAAACTGAAAATGAAACATTGACATTAAAACGACAATACTAAAACAAAAAAAATAAAACAACAGAAAATTTCGACAAACAATGGAAAGTTTCTCCGCCGAGACACATTCATTTATAACGAACGGTTTTTTAAAAATGTCCATCGAATGTAAAATACGGAGATCAGACGAATTGGATATTAAACCAATATTTTGAAATTTGTGCTTTTAAAATGTGGTCTTTATTTGAACAATGTTCTCTTACAGACGATTTGAATGGCTTGGTTATGTTATTGCCAGTGCGAGAGGAGATTCTCCTGTGTTGTCCACACCTCAAAAATGATTGGAGCCCAGTACTACTAATGTAAGATCGCTCGCAGCGGTCACACGTATTTTGGTATACCACTGAGGTGAACGACATCACAACCGGAGTCTCACTTCGTTCAAAGTATGATCCGATTTTCCTATTATTTTTCAAGTGCACACAATGATATATTTGAGAAAAAAATCTCTCAACCCCTGGCAAAACTTCAATTTTCTTTTTCTCGGTACGAGTTTCTTGAAGAGGTAGCTGAAAATCCAAGCTTAACCTCGATACGGTGAGAATTTATTCTTTCACTGTGAACTTTCTTCCAAAAAATTTCCGTAATTCCATAGTAAAAATATTCTTCGTTAATTTTGAAATTGTTTTCAATTATTCACCTTTGAATGGAGCAATTCGTGGGACGATGAAATTTCGGAAGTTATACGAATTAATGTTATAATCCTTGAAGTTTTATACTAGGAAAAAATATTGCCAAAAAAGTTCAACCACAATACCGTAAAAATTGCCGCTGTCTAATTCTTCTTAGTTAAATTATCAGTGTTATTAACAACCATAAAATAATTTTATTTTCTGTTTTATACGCTTTTATTACCGGTACCTGGCATAATTCCATATTTTTTACATTTTGTGCTACAATTTATCAAATCATATTGTTATAGACGAAAGAGAAATGGTTTTGGGGCCGAGTAAGAGCGAGCACTTGCGTGTTTTTTAGTTATTCGAGAAAAATTTCGTTGATGCGCTGCCCAGCTTTCCATGAAAAAAGAATACCAATAAAATGAGTCACTCTTGCTCAAAATCTTCCGGATGTTTTTCAAAAACTCAGTTTTTCCCCAAAACTGTGCTGAATTTCAGTAAGGTACGTATGTCATCTACAAATCTGTGACATGAGCGACCATTTGATTCGGAAATCCAAGTTTTGGGACTGAAAAACAATTTTCGTTTCGGCAAAGAACTGAGAAACTTGTTACGTACGTTGATTTTTTCTACTTTTCCTATATCAACACTTTCACAGAATTCTATTTTTAGACAAATTTATGTCTAAATGAGACAAAGTTATAATATCGTGTATTTTGAATCGACATTTAGTGGTGGAGTGCTGAGAGCTGCAGAACTTTCTCGTCGCAGGCACTTCGTACAAGGACATAAATTTTTCCTTCCCTGATTACAGATGATTTGGTACATACATACATGGATAGAACCAATAGAACTAGAGCAGCAACACCGAGCTTGGTCTTCATTTCATGACCAATGTCATTGCGTTGTTTTTTATTAAATAATTTGTGCGTTTGCTATGTTATCGCATTTTTAACCTAAGAAGACGACTATAAAATTTCAGTTATGGGAATTTATCTTAACTTTTCACTTATTAACCGAATGATTTACCGAGCGTGAGTGAGCTTATTGATTAAAATGGTAACTGATTATCAAGATAATTTTGGTTCATCAACAAAATAATTTAATGATTTCATTGTGTGTTATTTACCAAATATTTCATCAGACTTACTTATTGAAATACTAAGCCACCGACTAATTTTGATGTGAATTGAGCCAATCCAACTCACCACACTCGACCAAGTCAATAGGGAATTGAAGCGAGGCAAGCCTGGGTAGGCTAAATAATTCTCCCTGGATGATACACTCTCTGTCATACTCCTTTATACTCCTCTTTTTTATACTCCTTGGAAAACTTTGGTTTTCAGAATTATTCCTCATTTGAAAACTTTGGTTTTCAATTGTTGTTAAACCCTTTGAGGTGAATTAAGTTACACTGTGCTGCTGAGAAATTAATTGGTTGATTTCTTGCATCAAAATGTAATCATTTGCATGAAACTACAGTTTCTCAAGATTTGCACACCCCGAGACGCAAGTTTTCAGAAAGTTACTTATGATAACTCACGTTTTCTGTCATCTAATTTTTTCTAATTGACATCTTTGCCAATGGCGTTGAGCACAAACAAGAGATTACGAGGAGTTGTGAGCTGTTCTCTATAGAATTATAACGTAGCTATGAAAGCTTTAACGATATGTGAGCAGAAGAATGTATGACATTCTAGTACTGTGGATGAATAGCTAGTACACGACTTTGGTCGAACATACCATTCAAGTGAGTACACTTCTGCACGCTGTATAGAGAAGAAATGCACCTCATAAATTATGTTTAATTTAGTCATTCACACAAATAACATTTCTTACTATTTTTTTACTTATCCGTTGTCACGAGCTGGTTTCTCCTTTGTTTCAGGTCTCAGCCATGCTTCCTCTGAAGATATTTTGCTTCTTGCTGATATGTGAGTAAAAATGATCGATTAATTCATTCGTGCTGAGAACGTACTGCCCAGCAAAGCGCACGTGCGCTTATTTCCACCAACAGGTTGAGGTAGCCGAGTTTTACGGGCTGATTTGGGCCTATAAAGAGGGGAAAGTATTTCGAGAGTTACCAATGTCCTCCCACACAAGCAGGCGGCCGAGTCTCCTCAGGCAAACACGAGACTCGAGCATGTCGCCCTCGCAGTGGCAGCACAGAACGGAGTGCAGCAAGATTCTGTAATGTTCGTAAGCCATCAAAGTTCCGGGAGAGTGTATTGGATAGATGAGAATTCGTGCTCGATGTTGTTCTATTTTTGGACTCCCTTATTTTTAATCTTTTTGACGTTATAGGTCGTTTTTTATTTAATTGCCATGTACTACTTATCATTTCTCTCAAATGATCAAAAGAAAATATTTCATCCGTGTTAACTCATCAAATATTTCGTTAATGCCTATTTCAGTTTTTACTGTCTATACAGTTTACACTGTGTAAAACCCATTACTTGATCAAAATACTCAATCCGATATCTATTGATGAGTTTCTTTCGATCATTCAACTCATACTGTGTGTACATGTAGAATACATTGTTTTTCAATTACATCATTATGCATAAAGAGACAAAGGTCTGCACTGAGTTCTGACCCACACTTGCTTTACAAGACCCGCCTGGCAGTAATTGCTTGTGGTTTGGCAGGCGAGCGCAGGTCAGGGGATGTGTCGGGTGGGATTATGGTTAAGGTATGCAGGTAACAGTGCAATTAAATATTCTTTTCTACGACTACGTGCTGAGTTTTAGTATTCATTTGCTTAGCTGGTCTTGTTGAGGCAAGAAGAATCCTATAAACTGAGAGCCCATGCATTCAAATTGATCTATTTGCCGTAATTTTATTTAATTTACTAAGAGAAAGAATTTAGTTGAAACACAAAACTACCGGCCAACCGTCGACTGATATAAAATTGAATTGATGTCAAAGTTTATAAACTTTAGAACGTGTTTGCTCTAGTTTTTTAAAGTGGCCTTTCAACATGCACTGTGAAATATATTGTGACACTATGCGAACCACTTTGGCAAATTTTCAGAAATTAATAACAAATTTTTCATTTCTTTCTAAGACATTCCACAAGAAAAACATGCAATAATCATAGGTATAACAAGTCCTCACTAATTTCGTCATCCTCGTGCTATGCTAGAGGCTGGCTGTTACTTGAAGATACAATTTCATTTTCGTCATTTAACTTTTATGTATAACATTTATCACACCATTCAACCAGTTGTAGGACTTTTGTTCATCATTTGGTCGTTTTGTAGTATGGTCTTCAACGTCCACCCCTCTGAAAGCTGCCCCGCCTGCCCGCTCCCGTACTCCCGTCTACTTCCCCATCGATGCTGGAGAATTCAAGGTATTTAATGCATGTCTTATTAAGGCAATGAAAAGGACTTGTCAAAACCGTTTTTAAGGTTTGCATGCCTAAAAGCAGCTCTGCCTGCCGGTTGCGGTGTTGCGGCGTGGGCCCGCCATCGAGGAGCAGCGTTCACTGCTCTGTCCGCAGTGGTGGTTGCTGAGGTATAACTCAGATTAAACATAACTCTTTGTGATATTTTTTACTTAACAGTGTGTTTCTCATTTAAATATTTGAAACTCTCCCAGCTCACTTCGTATTTTAATAAATTAGCCCCTAAAGCTGTACTTCAAACAAAGTTGGATTCCTGGTACTCTTGTTAGAGAGCATCGTGAGACTTTGTATGAACGCCTCTAGGGCTGACTCAGTGATATGTATGTCTTTAATCTCCGCATGATCTGGACAGGAAAAACGACTAGGCTACTTTAAGCCCATTGTCTCCGGCCTCGAGTGACTAACTGCGTAATACGGCCTCACGATATCAGTACATTTTCGTAGGGAGAATAAAAGGGGATGGTTCCGTCAATAATCGTTGTAGAGATGTTCGAACGCTTGAGGGATTCTTAAAAGTTCTATACTGTACTTCGGAATTCGATATGAGCACGGGCACTGTTAAATTACACACTCATCGTATATCGTAATGCTCATTGACTGCGTCTTATCATAACTCATTTTAAATTTTTTGTTATACCAGTCTCCTCAGCCTTTTCGTATTATATTTGAAGTGAAAAATCTTAATCAAAAAATCTTGTGATAGGAACTTAATGTATCTCAGTTCCTCGTGCCTCAGAATATATACAGCAAAAGAAATTTGTTATACATCCACATTTAAATATCGTATTTGCCTTGGCTTTGGAGGTTAAGGAAAATCGGAATTGATGACTCCGAGGAGAAAAATTCTATGGCGCTAATCAAGTGAAGTGCAATGAATCCCTACCATATTTCTGCTTCATCTCAATAAGACGATGCTCAACTTTAGTGGAGACAGAAATCTATTCCTTCAGAAATCAGATGATGGCTTCGATATGTGTTTCCGATAGACTGACTAAACCGACAGTTCTCTTCTAGGATTCCCCAGAAGCAGAATTCAAGGACGCACAAGAATGGAACTAAAGAATATCAGGAATCGAAAAAAAATTCAAACATGTAAAGTCGATACGACTAGATAGAATTGGCGCTAGCACACAATGGCACGTAATGGTATTCATCACAAGAATTGATCTTTAAATTCTTCAATCCTTCTAAGTGTTTCTAGCTCAGAGAACAATGAAATAATGGCATTGATTTAAATAATGCTGATTCATAAGGATAGAAACCTATGCAGATTCTATCATTTATTAACAAAAACCCTGGATGTTCCAAAACAAAAGTAATCGATGCTTTTAAATTATTTTTGAAATAATGCATTGTTTATTCATTTGATCAAGGTGCTTTTCCCTATAATATACTTGTATGACGATATTAAATACTTCACCAAAACCACAGGCCTCCACCATTGTTATCCATGAGGTTGTCATCGTGATCTCCGTGAGATTTTAGTTTCTACATTCTTGCAACACAAATATTTATGTAACTAAGACAAATATACGTAAGAAGATATTGTAAAGTTGTAAAGTTATCAAATAATATCTAATTTCCTTTGTTATAAGATTATCGAGCGTTATAGAACGGAAATTGATCCTAAAAAGTATCTTAGGTCTTGAAAATTAATGCGATAGCACTATGATGTGTAATTAGAGAGTGGAAGAAGACTGAAATGTGCCATGTTGTGTGCCATGGAGGGGTTATTCGAAACAAATTACGCGGCGTGGAGGTGGATTGTGAGGAAATTCACAAAGCCCCATTCCGTACCCCGTTTCAATATAAAATCCGATTTACAGAGAATTTGATTGTGTGTTATCAAGGCACCATCAGTGAGTTCCGTCATCAAATATGCATTCGCTCAAGGTTACCGAGAAAATCCTCTGTTGGAAAAAAATTATTCGCTTAGAATAAAATTTACTGAAGAGAGGTTGAGAAATACATTTTCGGACACTGTTGGGTGGTGGAACAACTTGAAAGTGAAATTTTTGAAAAACATTGATTGCTTCTCGTGTGTTTTGGGAAAAAAGAAACACTCATGCCACTAAATACACCATTCCTAGAGTGATGTTTGAAGAAAGTGTTCTCATGGTTTGGTGATGCGTTTCGTCCCGTGAAAGAGGGAATTTAAAGATTATAAAATAAAAAATGGACGCCCTGCATGCATAGAGCTAATCTTGATGAAAAACTCTCAAGTCTGTAAAAAATTTCCAATTAGAGGACAACTGGATTTTTCAATGAAACAACGACCCCGAAGTAAATTACAAATATAACTGAAAAATCGTCTCCGAACAAATAGCATAATTGCAATAAAAAGGTGAAATTTTGCAATTTGAGAATTTTCTAACGTGTTGAATACTTTTCTGAGTCCCTTTTTACGCACTTGAGCTACGAGAATAATTTTGAGGTATTTACAACAGTAGTAATTCAAGCAAAAATGTTAAACCTCTTGCCATGCACTCAAAACTCGTACAAAATATTACTAATGATGCTATTTTTATGGTTCATTAACCTGGATCTGAGAGGAGTTTCCTGAACTTGGAATCTAAAGCTATTTGCACGCGGTGTACTGCAGAATAATTGGGGTCCACCAAATGTTACTAAAATGATAACAGATGTTTTTCCAGACGGTAATTCCATCGAATGAAGTTTGTAAAACAATGGAACAAGCGTCACTTCATGTAGCGTATTTATCAGTGCTGTCGTTTGTAGTACATTCCATTCGCGGACAATAAAAGGAAAATATGATTTCGCCTTACATTTGACGAAGGATGTGCTAGGGAAAAAGGCTCGTCAAAATTCTTCGCCAAACTTTTAATTTCTGGGATTCAGAGTTCCTACTTACAGTGTTACAATTTTTCTCATGGAAGCGACCGAAAGATTTCAAAACAAGTTGACGACTTGCGGTTCTAAACCTTAAATCAAATACGATCAGGTTACAGTGTAAAAGAAACACCAAAAGTCAAAGGAAAATAGCATATTCAATGTTTTTTTCAATTAAAACATTGGTTTGAAGACTTCACTCAAATTTTGAAATGATTGTTTAAGTCTGGAATTCCCTTTATTTGCAAAAAATGAATATATTCACTGATAAGTAACATAAAATCATCTCCAGAACTTCGGAATCCGCCTGCCTTCCGGCTCAGCGAAATCCCTGAGCAGAGGAAGGGGCGAGCTGCCGCCGTCCACCACACCCAAACCCACCACCACCACCATGCGCCTGCCCATCGCGCAAGAGAGTCACGTCGCACCCCCTGCAGTATGTCGCATGCACTCCAGTCCAGCAGTCTTGCACTTCTACACGATTTATAAGAACGAGCCTTTTTGTACACGTCATGGACAGCATTCCATTTCAGTAGAATTTGAATGACTGTGATCTCAAATAGAGAAAATAGTGTTCAAATAAACCATAGTTTCAGTTTTTTTAAATTACATGATAGGCGTTGCCCAAGATATAATTTACATAACTATCGTAGCTTCTTGATCACATTTTGAAAGGCACCAGGGGCTTGCTGAGTTTGCTCTTTTCGTCTCATTTACACAGGAAAAGTAAAACTCCTACGTCAGAGAGCTTCCAGAAGTCTGGAAAATTTCCTCTAAATAGATTCCTGGACTCCTATTTCGGATCGTTCCGACGAAATATCTCTTTAGTGATATTAAATATAAACTGGTATTTCAACTACAAACTTACTGGTGTGCAATGTCATCAACTACTGAGCTGCCTCCAGAACTGCCACAAGATGCGATCTCAATGTTGATGTTAATATACTTGTATGCTCAGAAGTTTTCTCTACAACATCCAAGTTTGAACCTATAGTGGTGTTTCCATTCTAAATCCTTCGTCTTCAATCTGCACCTGATCTGTGGCCCTCGCGTTACTCGAGGTCCAGCTCTGGAATTGCAAATTTTTTTCAAGTTTCACTGCTCAGAAAATTTTTAAAACACACGTAGTTACGACGAGATTGAGAAAACATCCTCATTTAGTCTACACATTTTTCAAAAGCTACAATGGCACAAGTTTGAGGACATGTATATGTCCTCTTTAGATTAGTGCAACGGTATGTAAGTACATGAAAACTATTCAATTTAATAACGTGCGTAGCGGTTAACATACATATACAGTACACGCAAAGGGTGAAAGGCACGGCATCCTCGCTTTTGCTAGAGTTCTTACGTGTGAAGGACTTGAAAAGTACAAAGAACCGTTACACCGTGTGTGACAATAAAGGCTGAAAAACTAAATCTCGTGCCACCTGAATGTAAAATGAATAATTTTATTGATTCGTTTTTTGTAATGTTCCTTCATTTCAGGTGGTGACGAGTTCTCCTCTGGCGTACCTGACAGACTCGTCTTACTACATTCCGAGCCGCACCACAGAGTCCCCAGGGTCGTCTCTTGGTCGCCAGCTGCTGTCGGGCAGCCCTATTTTCGATGATGATGACCTCGCTAATCGCTACCTTGCAGTCCACAGCAGCGCGGAACTCATGCAGGCCGAGCAGGATCGAGCAGATGCCGCGGACAGCAGCAACGCGGAAAAAGAACTGGCGACGGAAGAGGAGCGACAGGAGGTGCTCAGCCAGGACTCTAGTTTAGAGGACCAAGAGCGCTACGGCCTTTTCTTCATAGGGGAGGAAGAAAGCTTTGGAGGCTCTGAAGAGCACTTCGAACAGGTGTCATACCCCGATTCGTTCGCTCCCCCACAGGGAGACTATCGAGAGTCTGAGGACCGCGGCGCAGTAAGTGGAGCAATGTAGAATATACTGGGGACACACATTCTGCTTTGAATGCAAATTTCTGTCACTAACTGACTACGCTATTTCAGTATGTTAGAGTTCTGAATTTTTTAACTAAATTTGGATTTTTTAAAGTCATAAGTGTACTTTTTTTAGCTCTACTATGGTAAAAAAAAGTTTTCTAGAGCATGGCACCAAAGAGGTTATTCTATTCTTATTAATTGACAATTATACAGAAGCCATGCTTTCACTAAGCTTTAAAACGCCATTTCAGTGAAAATAAAAAATAAATCTGAATTCTCCACGAGAATTGTACATTGAATTTAATCTGTATTTTGTTGCTAATAGGAGGAATTTTAAAGTCCAGTATCATCGGAAGTTTCCTTGTGCAGTAGCGGCTGTTATAAAAGGAGCAGGAACAACAGTACTTAATAGTTTATTACTCACGCATTAATAAATGAATAATTCATAGACTTCGAAGAAATGCAGATAATCTCAACGTCTGAAGAAAAGATGCATAACTAACCAATTAACCAATTGATTAAGTCAATTAACTAATTTTTTCAAATTAAAATATTCGAAAAGATTGTTGTGAGCCTTGTAGCTGTGTATCTACATAATTTATAGGTATTGAGTTTATAAACATTTTTTAAAGTTTCCCCAAAATTAATTAAATAATGTGGGAGTAATGAAGTATCAGGTGCGGTTGTTGTTACTGCTCCTCATACTATGACCGCCACTGTATGGGGAAGGAGGTCATGAGAAAGAAACCTCTCAAGTCGTAAACCAGAACATTTCGTGTTTTGACATCTGAGCAGTCTGGCAGTAAATATTGGCATTCAATTTTACCATTTTTTACAGTCAGTTTGGGCTTGCATTCCCAAATTGAGTTTCCACCTAGTTTTTGCCTATCAATCTCTAATATTAAATTAGGTTGAGTAAAAATTACTAAAATTTGAACTTATAACCATATATTTGCGCTTTTTTTCTCAACTGCTACACAACATGGTTAAACTGATATCTTTAGCGTTCACACGGCTCTTCATATTAAGAAGGTACACAACTATAACTTGGTATTCATCACAGGTGCTCCAATCACTGCCAGAAGCCCGGCCATCATCGCTATACTTCGATCCAATTGTTTCCATAAATGAACCTGTCTACCGCGCTCCATCCCGAACATCATCTCGCTACGCGTCTCCTGAGGAAATCTCGCCTGTTCCTTCCTATGCATCCCCTTCAACAGAGAGAAGCTACAGACCGCCAGCTACGGAAAAAACAACTTCAACCACTGAACGAGAGTACAGACCACCTACTACAACCGAAAGGGCTTACAGACCTCCTTCGACGGAGAGGTCTTACACACCGCCAACCACAAAGAGGCCTTACAGACGACCTGCTACAACAGAAAGACCTTACAGGCCGCCTACTACGGCTGAAAGCTTTTATAGGTCATCTACTACTACTACTACTGAGAGGACTTACACACCACCTACTACCGAAAGGTCTTACAGACAATCTATTCCAACTGAAAAGTCTTACAGACCCCAATCACCAGGTGTAAGAACACGCAGGCCTTCATCAAGTAGAATTCACTTCCCACCAACCACGGAAAGAACTTACCAACCACCTTCAACAGAAAGAACTCACAGAACAACAACTGAAAGGAAAAACAGGCCCCGACTCCCGGCTAGGAAAAGAGTCTATCAACCTCCAACAACTGAACGCAGTTACAGACTTTTTTCTGCTATTGAGGATCCTTATCAGGCTCCATCAGCGCAAGCCAGATATAGAGTTACTTCAACCAGTCCAGCACACAGCCAGCCTACTACAGAAAGAGCGTACCGACTCCGTCAGCCTTCGGTAGAAGAGGATGAACAGGATGGTGCTCCCTCGAGATCATACACTCCCATCAGAAGCCGTTACACACCCCCAATTACTACACAAAGACCTGATACTCCAGCTCGACGAACAACAGTAAAGAAATCTACGCCTCCCCCGACAACAACTCAAAAGCCGTACAGACAAACAATCGAAACGCCTTCGACAACGGAGAGAAGTTATGGTACGATGAAATTAGTCTCAGTCAGAAAGTACACCGGAGCTCCTCCAGTGCAAGCTTCCACTGCCAAGCCATATCCGAAAAGGATAGGGTTCTCAAAAGTACGAGGTACAAGTAGGCCCAGAACTCGGTACGCAGCTCCTTTAAGGACATCAAAAATTTCTCAGTCATCAGATGATGAAAAATCAAGCCATTCAGTTTACTTTATGCCTAAGACGCAGGCGCAGAACGAAGAAACTGAATTTGGCTCAAAATTAGCGGATTCTAACGAAGGAGCCTCTAGTGATTCCCACTCACGAACTCGTCAACCCACTATTCAGTCCACGTACTCGGCTCCAAAGAATTTGACAGTCAAATCTGTATCTGTGGCTTCATCTACGTCGGTCTCAAAGCGAAGACGCAAACCCGCATCGTCTCGTTCTTCTTCTACTTACAAATTTCCTCTAAAAGACGCAGTCTCTGAAACGAAAACATCTTCGCCAGTAAGAGCTAAGAATTTGGCAAGCCGAGCGGGATCGAAATATGAGCCTCCTGTTTACAGGACGTCTACCAAGGTGCGTGTCCAGTTCTTGATTCCGAGCGAGAATATCGTTCGAACAATTTTATAACACACGTATTTACGTTTATTCAAAAGTCAGAAAAACCGTTTTCTTTCAGATTTAAACCACCATGAGTAGTTAATTGGTTCTAATTCAGAGCAAGATTTTCTTCAAGAATTAATGTTTTCGCTTTGCACCCAGGCATTCCGTGCCCCATCTGCTCTGTACCAGAGTGACGGGAAAAGAACAACAGACGTACAGGCTCCTTTGCAACAAAACTTCATCCAGGCTGGTCAGTGAACTTCCGACATTTAAATGTGTTTTCCCGTGACAAATTTTAAATCTAGCTTGAGCGACAGCTATGTTCTGGAGAAGGTTGATGTTAGGGTATAAAAATTTATTTTGGATAGCGGCTCCAAATGTATATTTTTAACACGAATTGCTGTTGCGAGGCGTGTTCCAACCCCTGACTGTACGATGGCCGTGGTTACCGCGTGATATCTTCTTTCTTCATTGCACGCAGTTTACAATTCAATTCGATGTTAACTTTTTTTTTACCAAGAATACGAGGAACTTAATTCGATCTTCTTCCGCCTTCAACCAGCACTCTGATTTTAGTATGAGGGACGTGAATATTTTCATTTTAACTCGGAACTGCTGCTCATACTCTTCCCTAGCGGACAACATCTACGTCCCGGAAGAGTACAACGAGAATGCCATACCAGGAGAGGCTGGACGAGACTACCCCGTCTACTCACAAGTCCCCGACACTGACTTCCAGTGTGAAGCTCAGCAACATCCGGGACTCTACGCCGACACCAGCGCTCAATGCCAAGTGAGTGAGGGCCATGTCTCCAATACTAGGAGACACTGCCGAGGGCCGTGCGTTGACACTTGAGTGTTTGTTGCATCAAGTCCAAGCAAGTGGGGAGTGTTGAGTGTACACCAGCATATTGATTCGAGTAATGAAGGAATTAAGAGAAACAGTAAACTTTCAAGTTACTCCTTTGGAAGCGTCCATGCTATTTTGTAAGTTTCGTTGTTTACCCGTCAGCATTCACTTGGTCCTCACGTTAAAATTTTTAACCTAAATTTTTGGACATTGAAAGAAAAACCCGATAAGTAATCTTTTTCCAAATAAATTTTTGCTGCTTTCTTAACGGTTATTTTATTTTTCAGGTGTTCCACATCTGTCAGGAGTCTGGCAGACACGACTCCTTCCTGTGCCCGAACGGTACAGTTTTCAACCAGCAATACTTCGTATGCGACTGGTGGTACAATTTCTCGTGCGACAGCGCGGCCAGCTTCTTCGGGCTCAACGAGTTTATCTATGAACTACCAGAGGATAACTATAGGCCATAATCAACCAACACAAACGCGAGAGAGTAAAACATGTCGCAAAAACTATTTAAGTTTGAGTGCCTTCTCAACGAGCGATGTCCAAGTTTCATCAAGTCTCATAATTTTGGAACAAATGAGATTTAAGTTGGAGTTATAGAACTGTGGCGATGTTTATCACTTTCATTCTAAGTGGCCCAGTAAAATGTGTGATGGAATTCTATCGTTGTTGATTTTATTTCTAAAATTTATGGACTTTCGCTCGGGCTGTGACATCTGAAAGGCACATCAAAATTAAAATCTTTCTCATTAATGGTTCAATGAATTATTTTGTACATATCGATTTATATTTAGTCTCAAAGCACCGTTCGCTTAAAGCTCCTTCTACGCTTGTGTAAAATATCGGAGGTCACGTTATGTTAAGTTAGAATTAGAATGTAAATTGTACATAAACTCATAGTATCTAAGAAAGCAAACTTTTTATATACAGGATCGACACTTCAGTTACATTAAAAAATTCAGTTAAAGAAAGTAAAAATTCACAAATTTTTTAAAGGAAGAAGATTGAAAGCAAATATATAGCATTTAAATCCTAAATAATTAGTTAGTTAAGTCTTTGGCGAGAAACAACTCACAAAAAATTACTTATTTGGATAGCTCGCTCTCTAAATAGCCCACACTTATAAGTTTGAGTAGCAAGTTTTACGTAGATATAAGATTGGGAAAACGATTTTTTCATGGTATAAATTCTTTTTTAGTGCCAAATAACAATAATTCAAATTTTTATGTCATTGCAAGCATCTAGAAAAAAAATCAAGTTAATTTGTCTTCATTTCAGGTATATTGAATAATCGAGATACTGAGTTAATTTTACGTTCTTAAGTACGTGAGAAAGAGACATGGATTTTTTGGGGTAGGGCAGAACATGACGCTGTCTGACTTCTGATGCCGTCGGACACAAACACACTTCAGCACTAGGAGTTATTTAGTTGACGCTTGCTCTATAATTTAAAGAATTCCTTCCACTTTGTCTCTGCTCACATGTTATCACTGTGTTCCTATTTATTTTTCTAATTTATTCTGTTATTTAGTATTTCTGTATTTATTTATCTACGGAGCCATCACAGCAAAAAATTTGGTTTCCATTTCGTAAGTAGGCCCTATATGAAACTATTTATGATGCACGTCTACTTGGCATGATGTGAAGCTGCCAAGTATCTAATTTAATGCAAGTTTACCACGAGCAAATAACTTCATGTTCCATTTGCACTGCGAACATTACTTCGATAAAGTGCAATTGGAATATTCTAATTTGATTTTTTCCCCACCTTTCTTGAAGCACTTTTTTGCCTTAAAAATGTGAAATAAAAATTTGTACGCATGCCATTTTCATTTCACCGCAAACGAAACCCATGGAGGGAAATTTTTAAGTAAGACTACTCATCTATTAGTACAATAATATGCTTCAGAATATTCTTCATGATTTATTGCCAATACTTTAGCAACTGGAAGGCCTCACCGCAAGACAATTTATTATTTCTTCACGTTTCGCTAAACATCCGCGGGATTCAATGTCATTTGTAAACCCTATCGCCGATGTGCATTTGTGGTCGGAAACATCATTCAATTTGCATGATTGAAATGCGTTATAAATTCACCTATATCTCTACGGTGCCACATATTAAGCATAACGAATGCACGGGCAGCACTAATATTTCACGTTCTGCAGACCACTCGATATTTGGAATGAGTTTTCAGAATGATGCTTGTTTTATGTACTTGGTAAATGACCAGGTGTCAAGGATACCAAAGTTAATTATTGTTTTAGAATACCAGAGAATCAAACATGTGCAGTTAAAAGGTAATAACAAAGCAAAATATATTGAAAACAGCGAGAAACAATTCGCACCTTCACCGCAGAGTCACATTAGTTAACTGACGGACAATTTGAGAATATGTATGGACTCTAAAGCGCGAATATTGAAAGAACTAGGGGCTAAATCCAAAATTTTAAAACATGAGCCTCGCTAGAACAGTGTT
>JACJUY010000315.1:117507-156314 GCA_014220935.1 Platorchestia sp. MABIK
GAGAAAAGTCAACATTGACGTTTCGCAGTGCTGCCATCCTTAATTCAAAGCAATTCCTGCTAACAATATGTGACACATTGCAGCGGTTCCTATTGGTTAAAATTTTCTTCCCGCTAGAATATTATCCTGAATTTCATTATGTAGTGGATTGTTTCCTCCGTTGGTAGATCCGCAAAAGTGCTATACATGACACACCAACGAATTCCGCTACTTCCATCGATAACTGTCCCTTACCCCCCCAAAAGGAATTCCGAGACGACTTGCTTTCATCCCTTCGCTGTGGAGCAACTGAGGAACAAGTCTATATCATGCCAGCTCTGAACTATGACCGATGCTTGCGCAGTACTAGACTGTAACCTAAACTTCTGTCACAGCTCTGAGCACCGGTGGATGAACGTCGTGAAGCTCGAAAACTCTTAGCTGACTAATTTGTTTTTCAGTCCAGGTAAATTATTAAATATTTCATTTTATACAACTTCAAAATATCAATTACCTAATTCCTTTCTGAACATTCTATTTTGTGCTCTCGAACTCCGAAGGGAAATGCTCAATAATCTGAAACGTGTTGTTTCATCATAGTTTTCCACTTCCCTTAGTTTTTCTGTTTACATCGTATCCACATTTTACGAGCACCAAAAGTTTCTCACGGAAGGTTGATAAATTTGTATTCCCAGAAAGCCAATTCAAGCATTTATCAAAATATTGGTGATTCTATAAGTATCTCACTACTCCCATAACTGCTCAAAAAATTGAAACTTTGTATATACCTAAGCAGCAAATACAGTTGGCAGTTCGGAATTTAACGCCTTTCTTAATTTCGTCAAAAGATTAATGCCCCTGAAACGTTTAAGATACATAAATTTTGCATCTAGGCTACAGAAAATGGTTGTTCCATGACACTGACAAACGAACGACTATTGATCGATAGACCAAAGCTTATTCCTAAATGATGTCTCATCTCAGTATAAAATTTGGAATCAATTCGTTCGAACCCCTGCCATGGCAAACATACTTTTACCAATTTCATTTTGTCTCTAAGGCTATTTTGTCTGTTGTCTTCAGGAATGATTCAGAGTTGCGCAAATTTCAAGCTCATTCATCATTTTTGTTGTGCTTCCACACCATTATACCAGACTAGCACTTTCAAACTTACAAAGCACTGATATTTCACAAGGGTATTAAAATTATTGAGAAGTTATAGTTTTACAATCCTCGATCTAAATTATAGGCCCAGGAGCACAGCCAGAACAGAGTTATGACCTCCCGGCGTTGTCATTGATCCGTTAACCCACCTTGGTCCAATGGGAGCCGCAGAAGAATATCCAAGCGCCGTCAGGTATTCAGAGACCATCATGTCACAGGGCACCTCGTAAGCACAACCTGTCAACCGCACACAAGGCTGAGCAATGACCGTCTGAATTGTTCATGCGACTCAGTCACTGACCGCTGCTGATTCGCCGAGCATATGTAGGAGGAGCATCAAGAGAACGAAACTTTATTTATACGCTCGAATTTATACAACAAATCTTTTCCAACGAATTTCTGCTCATAAACGCTCAATGGGTAACTTGTAAGTGCGTAGAAATTACCCAGAAGCCTAAGGCAGAAGAACAGGCTTTTTTGAGCAAGTAAGTTAAATGCTAGATTCATACGCCGTAGACTTTAAAAATTATTGCTTGGTCCTGAAGCTAAGATCATGTTAGTCTTTGGGGGGTGAGCAGAGAAGAAAGTTGCAGCAACCATTCGTGGCTGACAGCTTGCAGTCTGACTCAGAGCAAAACGCCACGTAGACTTTGCATGCATCACGTGTTCATTTCACCAAATCAAAGGCGCTAGTCATCAATATACTTGTCTGGAAGGAAATGAAGCAGAAGCCTGCTCTTCACGTCGCATCTGAGAACTACAAAGCCGTGAAGTATGGGTACGTGCAGGGCTTCATTATTGTGAGATATTAATACTTGAAACCAATATGCATGAGGAAAATTTCGTATAAAGAAACTTCTAAATGAAATCCTAAATTTTTCAACCCCAACCTCGCACTGTGAGAACTAGCAATTGGTAGCTGGTCTGTGGTAAGGCAAAGACTATTTGGACTCACCCAATTGGATATACCTACTTTCTGGTTTCTTCCATTCACTCCTATTCCACATTTTCTGTGAACTTATCTAAGGTACAGAATTTTAGGTAAAGGTAATGATCCGAATAGATGGTCTTTTCGCTCAAGCTGCGAGCTCACTAAAAATTCAAAAGCCGAAAAAAAGCGAACAATTGTGACACATTTCACTCAAAAAATAGTTTCAAAAATACCCGTTCATCAGTTCTACGAAATACAAAATTTAATCAGCACTTATGAAGAATAAAATTACGAACGCAATATACAGCAAAATTTCTATGCGTCGAGGTAAAAAATTTACTGAGCATAAGAAGCATAAAAAATTTTATTCTTCCTAACAGACAGGGCTTCTGAACGAAGAGTGTTATTTCCTTTGCTTCTTCCTAGGAAGATGCAACGATTTCCAAATGCAAAAATTTTAGTCATAGTATGAATTGCAATTATTTTATCATCGTCTTTCGTCATTAAATAGCACTGATAAATCCTTCGCTGATGCTAAGCTGCTCACGCTGATATGTTGCTTGACGTTATACCAACGTACGGAGATGCGCTCAATTATACTTGTAAACAATAGAAATGCGCATAAGCCTGGGAAGAGTGTTTATACCGAAAAAGACTGATTTTCGACTTGTTCATCAGTCTCACGCACATGTCTATTCCAGGGAAATACGTGTAAAATAATTATATAATTCCAGGGATAAATTTTCAGGAGAACTGAAATATAGCAAAGTGCAATAAAGGTGATGCTCATGTTCATCACCAGTTATGGATTCTTAATATTTTCTCTATAATAATATTTTTTACTCGAAAGTTTACGATTCTAAGAGGAATTCTATGGAAGAGGTTACCATTTATGTTTTGTTTGGTCGCGTGATACAATATAAACTTCATGACTTCTGTGTCACACACTACAAGCAAACTTTCACGCGCACGAGGTCGGAAAAAGTTATTTTTTAAGCCTCTGGTGCATGACTTTTTACTAAACGATATCAAAACTGTCAAATAGAGTATGGAGCATGAAGAATGGGGCATGACTTTTCTTATGTTACTTTGCTTTTGAATATTTAGTTATACTACTAACCAATTAAAATACACATGAAACAAGATAAGAAACAAGACACGATTTCTTGGAGATAAAATTCAAGAACTGTTCCCATTTTTTCGTATGAACGAGTAAGCGCTCTTGTAGTCGAAGCAAGCACACACCATGTTCGAGGTACCCTCGATCGAAAATTAGGTCTAGGGTTGAGTCGTGTATGCAAGTCTTCCGACGTTCAATTAACGGAGGTAGAATGCTCACTGAAATCAGTAATGCTTGCATTAAATTTGATCTACCTTACCCGAAGCGCACATAAAGTGCCTACTGTATTCGTTTACATACCGTTTAGCTCTTGTAATACCCACTGATACTTGCTCCACCTACTAAATTTGAGACATTGGAGGCATACAATGCTGCTAGTCATAAACGGTAGTCGCACTTCCAGGACGCACAAGCGGCCGACCGCTGGCGCTGTGTGTGGTGTGCGGCGACTACTCGTACGGCCGCCATTACGGCGCTTACTGCTGCGACGGCTGCAGCTGTTTCTTTAAGCGGGCCGTGCGACGGGCTGCTCCGTACGCCTGCATCGGTGAGCGGCGGCTCATGTGGTCCTATAGGAACTCTCTGCTATCTGCTCGAGAACCTCGAGAGTTTTTCATGAAAGCTCTAAAATACTCAATAAGCAATTTTCATGTACAATTTTATTTCTTGGCATAGCTTTTCTACCACGAATCTGAGAAAGAATCATATTTCACTTAGGGGTAGTTGAATATTCCTTCATGAAGAGTGTAGCAATACAATCGATATAGAATAGAAAAACAATTGAATAATTGAAGTATCATTTTTTTCTACTTGAAGGAAGTTTGCACGGTCACGCAACTATCACTAGTGACACAAATCGAAGCAATTGGAGCACGATCATTTAACTTCACATGCTTCAGTAGGGCTCCACAAAAAACAGCTCAGAATTGTACCGACAAGAAAATCAAAAAATAAAAACAGTGTGTTTCCAATGAAGTTGATACAAAAACCAACGTTGTTTTTTGAAGTATATGAACATAAAGATCCTGAGCTGGTAAACGTACATGGGTATCATGATAGCCCATTTCAATGTTTACGCAGAAAACTGAGGGAAAAATAAAAAATGTACACTATTGGTCAAGTTATTGTAGGTTTGGTGAATGCTTTGCAATATCAGGTAGTAATGTTGGAAGTACGAGTATAGTTGGGAAAATCAAATAATTCTTTTTTCAAAACTAAACAGTCAACATTGCAGAAATTTACAACTATTTTTCGCAAATCCATTTCAAAATAGTCACTACAAGAAAGATATCAAATCTCTGAACTAAGTAGTGTTAGCAAAATTGTAAGAGTAACATAACAATACATTTCAACATAAATGCAAAAGTTAAATTTAATTTTTGGCGGCGTGCGCAGGTAACGGCAGCTGCGTGGTGGACATGACGCGAAGGAACTGGTGCTCCTACTGCCGCTACCGCAAGTGCCTGCAGTGCCGCATGGACGCCGGTGGTGCGTGAGGCGAGCAGGCTCTTACCGAAATACGTGTTCTTGTCAGTCTTGCATTCTGGGATAATGTGTATGAGTAGAGAGTATTTCCACTTTTTTATTTTACTCGTTGAATGAAATGGAAATTCATGTGGAGAAAAATATTTTGAAAAACGCTACAGCTATAGAAAGTTGGCAATGAAAGTCAATACACTCTCTTTCGACTTGCAGAACATAATTTGACGTCTTGAACCCAAAGATGTCCTCAAGAATGATAGTAAAAGAAAAGACAGAAGAATTAGCGATGAATTAGCTTTTTATTTACATGATGTCACTGAGCAAATACCTTGCTAAAGAACCTTCTGACACAAAGTTAATACTGATGTAGAGAAATACTAGATTCCAGAATATTCAGATTTCTCATTTCGACTCAAAAGTGTCTTGCTGTTGAAAAGAATCTCTGGGAAATTTCATTTTTCTTGACCGTACGTTTCCAGATTTTAGCCTTTTAATAAAAATTTCTAAAGCTTCCAGCTCCGTATTACCGTCAATGTTCTTGATTTCCTCATGAATATTTCTCTTTAGATTCAAGATTGTGATTCTTTTTTAACGTTAATTTGTTGCAGATTAGCCTCAAGGGAATCAATAAATCATTCGGAAAGATTATCCTGCGTAAACTGAACTCTCGACTTGTCATTGTGAAATGATGTCTTAAGTAATCTGACCCAACCATATATTTAACATTTCCTACTGAGAGACATGAGAAAGATTTTGGTTAAAGGTTATATATGTAATGTAGCGAAAACGGAAGGAAATAATGAACGATTCTTTTCAATGAGTACATCTTTTCTAATGAAAATGCAACTCTAATCAATATATTCAAAACACTATACTTTGTTAGAAATTTAAAAACGAGGAAAGTTCCAAGGAACCCAATCAAATTTAATTGGAAAACGTTTCGGAGTCCAGCTCCATCATCAGTTCAAAAATACAAGTCATTATGTTTGCAATAAAATAAGAAACAAAATGCAGTAGACAGTCATTAAAAGAGATCACGAAAACATAAATTAAAAAATGTCACACAAAATAAAATCGACACAATTGCTATCTAGTTACTATTTGCAATGGAAATGAACTATCGGTATTGTTGAGGGCCGGTTTGCGTTTAAAAATATGTAACGACTCTAAAATCCCTAAGTCATATGAAGTTGATGCAGAATCTAAGATTTTGAAGTCTTTGGAGGATATCGGTACGTTGCATACTTCGTTTTATCGTGTGTGAATTTTGAGTTAGGAAGGTTTTTCCGAGGCATCCATTTTTTGACACACCTTCTATGGTAATAATACTAATAATAATAATAATCTATACATATTAATACGTTTACAACCAAGTTCGTGGGCAACGCTACACATCCAATAGGCTGAATAGGATAGGTAGGTTAAGTTAGGATATATATCATTTTTATTATAAATCATTCCTTTACTTTTATTTTTTTTCAAATTTTTTATTTATTTTCTATTCGTTGTATTACTTATTAATTTTTTTAATTATTTTTATTTTCTATTCAATTATTTTTAGAAAGAATAGAAATATGACCTATTTTAAAAATTATGTGCCAACATACTGAGTGCCTCATTATGTTGCCAACACAGTCTTGTTTTTCAGAATTTACTACTTTCTTTTTCAACATTTATCTTGTTTAACAAACTTCTTTCTCAACTTACTGTTTCTGTACGTAGGGGGTCTAACGTAAGAACACAATTTGTGGAAATTATATATTCTGCATTCCTCAAAGTCCATACTAAATCGTGCCTTCCTTCTCCTTAAACTAATCTTGCAACATTTACTACTAAATTACGGACTTATCCTATCATTTTTCCAATTATCAATTTAGCTTTGTAATTTTTCAGAACTTAAGAGAAAAGATACAAAAAATAAGGCACACAGCCAATACCTGGTAAAATTTACTCTAGTATTTGTAGTACATTTTATACTTGAACAGTGCTGTAGTAACACCGAAATTTGGTGGCAGGTAGTCTCAGGTAGTAATTTGACTAGAATTAGGTAAAACTAAGGCCAAAATCAGGATATGGTTCGACTACTATTTGTAACTATTCAAGAGTAGACGTGATTGTAGATTCCGTGTACTTCTCATACGTCTATGACTAGTTTCCCGTATATGCACTGCATGTAAGTAAACCAGTCGCTCCCTATATTTGCACTCCATGTAAGCAAACCAGTTGTATATTAAATTTCAACAGCCCGTCCACTCATTATTAAAACTTCCAATTTTCTGATTTTGAAGATAATATCCTATAGGCAAAAGAATATCGCTCTGCTTTTGAGTTATATTTCAACGATAATTCCCTCAATGTAAGACGACAATTTCGATAATTAGAAATGTTAGACGATGATTACCTCTGTGCAACTTTTTCTTCAAGCTCATCGCAACTGGACAAAATGATTCACCCTCAATCTCCTCATTCTAAATTTTAGAGCACACGGAATACATAAATTGATATACATAAATAGATATTTTACCAGTGAGGTGAGGCTGAGTTCATTCCCCTGCTACTGATCTGTCCATTCTACGCCACCACTTTTGCGTACGTGACCTGCCGGGTCTCGGCGCAGGTGTTCTGAGCGTGAAATTGCCGCTATTGGCGTGAAAGAAGCCTCAGTGTTCCTCCATTCATGGCGCTCTCGATCTCCGATACTTACAGACATGCACCCAAACCTGCACCTGGATTGACTGTTCACGAGTGACGTACTGCCAATTTTATGGCAACGCAGATTATTGTCAGGACAATTATTGCTCCGCTTTTTGTGAAAGATTTTAATGAAACGTTTCTACACCGCTACCCAAGGAAGTACTTTTAATGGTCTTCCAAGTAAATTAAAAAGTAAAAAAATACGAAAAAGGTTTCCAGGAGGCTTATTATTTGGAAATTATTCTAAGCAATGCTTTAATTCAATTTTTCTGTAAAGCCTATCATCATTATGATAAGCTTTAAGGTAAACAATTTTTTTCGAAAACTATTTTCAATAAAGCCCATCAATCTTACAAAGTTTCACCCTTAAAAATTGTCGATCTAATCTGAATTCAAACAAATAAAATGCAAACGAAGGTTGTGAGCCAAAAAATACAATAGCTAGCAACATTCATTATTTAAAATTTCATTTTATTGACTAATAGTATTAAGGAAAAGAAACCGTTTTAATTCTATGTTATCAAAAATCCACACTGAAAATAATGCAAGACTAATTTCGTGGGTAAATAAAATTAGCCGATTTCAGCAAAGAAATAACTAGTTTTTAAAAATGTCAGCGTACGAAGAATTAAAACAGAAAAAAACAGTAAACACAAATGAAATTACATGGAATGAATTTACTTGCAATGCAACTCCTCACTCTAGTCATTTTAAAGTAGTACGTGTAGCTTCAAGTGTTTTAGATCTTAGAATTTTAGAATCTCTTTTCATTTTTAAATGCAAGCCTTCACTTAACAATCAGTTGAGTTCATACCCTCTTAACATGATAGGTTCTTAGTTGTGTTTCGTGTTATTTCCTGCATTTTAACTTTTTCATTTTATTTTACTTTTGATTTCGTGTTTATGTCTGCTTGTACATCTATGTTCATTTCTATTCCAGTGATATATGTCAAATTCTTTTAATGAGCTGATGATGGGTATCAGCCCGAAACGTTCGCAGTTTAATGAAATTTTTGTCAGCGATTTTTACTCTCCTATTTTTATTGAAATTGATGAATTTACTTCTGATAGTTATTTTTTCATTTCGTATTTTATACTTCAAAATCGTAGGAATGAAACCAGCGCAGCAGCAACGATACAACCCGCACTGACGCTTAGTTTGGCATGACTCAGGCAGATCCGAGGCACACACGTGCAGTAGCTCTCGATGTAGACCCACGTACAGATTAGATTATACAGGATGTTGTGTAATTGGATGCACATGTTTTACCCATTTACAGGAAAACGAAGGAGTTTTGAGGTTTTTGTCACTCCTGAAAATCGTTTTATTTTGCGTTTTTCTGTATACGGGCAAAACATGTGCAGCAAAGTACACAACACCCTGTATAAGTTTGTTTTAGCGTCCCTAACCACAACTGTGTTCCAAAATAAAGAAAAAATAAGTCATCATTTAGTATGGAGTTAACGAGGAACCTTTGTACAAGGTGTGTTCCCACATAAGATCCCATGTGCATAAAACAGAAAGTTAAAAAATAAGTTAATGAAAATAAATAGAAGCTGAATTAGTGGTAACTGCTGAAAACACGACAGTAGTGAACTGAAAAAAAATAGTCCGCAACAACACAAAACAAAAAATATTCATTTCAACAAAAAAATCTACCTAATCATAAGCTGAGGACCTCACATCTTCTTCCTAGGAGCGGTAATTTCCTTAGATACAAAAGTATAATATTACCAGATGGGAGCCACACATAGATCCTGCGTCGGGCATCTGCAGTAAGCATGAGATGGAAAGCCGACTCCTGGCTTCACTCACCATAAAGAGACTTCCTTTACTCACCTGCTTAGGTGCCTGGAAGTCTCTTCATTCAAAAAATGGAAAAAATGAAAAATAAGTTCACAGAAATTTTTTGTCGTATTCGAGGGTGTAGTGCAGGATAATTGAACCCTTTCTGCGTTTAGATTCCAATGTCATGTAGCACGATGTACGGAAAGGAAGAAATAATTGGCAATTCCTTGTTGAGGAAATACTTCTAATTTTTCATAAGCTAAGATTTCTCACGTAACATTCTCCGAATTCTAAAATTGCTAACGTTTGTACGAACAAGCACAATAGCAGTTTGACAATTACGGTAATTACATAATAGTTAACCCCAGTAAATTTTCACTATCATTTACTCTCTCAACAAAAGTGTTTATAAATTACCATCCGCTTCTACTTTCCGTTATTTGAAATGGACGTCTTCTTCGAGTTCATTATTTGAATCTTGAAGCCATTTCAGACATATAGTGGAAATGAATGAATTTCTTCAAATGAATGAATGAATTGATGATGAATGAATTTCTTCAAATGAATGTGCGCTGATGATGTAAGAACCACTAGTTGCAACTTACTCAATATTTGAAGGTATTTACTTTTCAGAATCTCTACTAAAACATCTAACAGAGGCAAATGTAACTCGAAGCCCGTGTGCACCTCAACTCGACTCACGGAGTCGAGAATGACTACTTAAACCAGTTCGTTCAGGAGAGCAGTTTTCACTTGCGTAACTGACACATTTATATATTTTTGCACGAGTAGTGATTTTTAACTTCGTGGGCTTATAATTGAATGTATTGTTACATTTTTAGTGTGAAATACTGACCAACTTTTCTTTCGTCAACAGCTGTGCAAGAAGAAAGGGGTCCTAGAACAAGAAAGCAAAAGAAGAGCAACCGTTCTCGGGTGCGAAATTCAGAGCGCAGGGAAAACACGGAGGCAACATTGGTGCGGTCACCGAGCGTGGGCCTAGAATTCCAAACGAAGCACTCCATCCCCCACGAAAATCTAGAAGAAAACGGAGAGAAAGAATTTACTAAGCTAAAACGGAGTCACAAACGCTTCTCAAGTGAAGCAGTTAAGGTGTCAGACACACCGAGTGCACCTCGGCAGGGAAGGATGGTGCCTTCCAGCCAATATATACCAAGCACAGTCATGAATTTTGGAAACATCGATTACCGCAGTGGGCTTGAGTTCAGCACGATTGACAAACTTCTGCAAGAGCGTCAATCCACTTTTGATCCAACGCATCCTCGGTCAATACCGGGACTTGCAAACCAAAGTGCCCTGCGGTATCTCCCGGTCTACAACCCAGCCTTTCACTGGTCTCCTCTGCACGCGTTGTACTCTCAAACCGTGATGCCCTTCATTCCTTACTGCTTCTTGCAGTCCGTCCCAACATACAATAGTGAGGCCTTTTGCCGATACTAACAACGCCGTAGAAAATAAATATTCTCGACACCCGAATTGAAATTGTCAATTACGTTTTTCAGATGTAATAAATAAATGGTCCACATCTCATTCCTTTGAGAAATCATACACGGCAATCCTTTCGACAGGAATCGTTCGGAAGCATGTTTTAGATATTGTTAAGAATTTTAAGTCGAGGCCAATAAAGACAGTGGAGTAATGCATCTATACGCCATTAAAGCCCATATGCCAAAACTGATAAAGCAATACTTTTGAGGGTAGTATAGTTATGTTTCAACGACTAGAGTTACACTAGATTTACAAAGGAACCAGAAACTGCAAATCAAAGCATGCGTTTCAGGGCAGTCAAACACAGAGAGATCATCAGTTCTTTATTGAGATGCAGAAGGCCGGAGAAGATTATAAGAGGACTACTAATAACCTGACGCAAATGCGCATGTCAAATTCAATTAGCTTCACTGCAAGTTCACTCATAAAATTACCTTCGTCACAGCGCGAGAGCATTACGCAGCTCGAATTTGCACCAATGAGCATAATACAGACCATTATGAGTTGATAAACGTATAAAACCGAACGTTTTAACTTCTCCAACATAGTTTACTCTAAAAATTAAAGAAGGCAGGACCTTTGGCAACTCGGTTCATTAATTGTCATAACACAGGGAATGCAAAAAAACCAATCAGCACAACAAAAGCGAGCTTTGTGCCCGGCCTCTAAATGCCGAGAGAAACGATCAACTCGAGCAACAAACTTGACATCGCATAATCGACCGCAATTTTACTTCACCGCGCAGCAATACTCTTGGCGAAAAAAAGAAATTACATTTTGAACATAGTTATAAACAAAAATTTAGCTTTTAACAAAGTAGTGATTTAGTGAATAAATGGAACTTCATTGATCCATTGCATCCGATAACTATCATGATGAACGCGACTACTCATTAATACATTATTAACAGCGAAGAAAATAAAGACTTTAAACTTCGCCAAGAACCTTAAATCATACACGGTGACAGAGTTATTTTTGCAGGTGACTCACAAGTGAAGTTAAGAGAAAAGCACTAGAAGTGGAACAAGAATTAACTACCAATAAGCATTCTCAGTCTAATTCAAGTGATCGACCTAGACTCTTTCCCGACCGTCACTTTATAATCCCTAATCCTTCATTGCGTAGGTCGGTTTTCAACTAATGGGCTGGTATTTGACACTGGAACATCCAGCATGACAGACGACAACTGGACGTGAGGCGTCCCTGTAGCAGATACTGCCTATTTTCTACGAATATTTGTTACAAGTTCAACAAGAATGTGCAGCAAGCAGCTCTCCCATGAAATTCCGAATCTAGTACACCAAATGACTCCGTTTAATCATTAGTGAGAGAAGAGTAATCACGACTATCTCTCTATCAAAATTTCAGAACGCGTCGAGAAGATATCGTGCGAATCTTCAACGCTTTCATGATATGCAGCTTGAATCGAGCATCAATCGATAATTTTAGCCGCGTTTAACCAATACGAAAAAGATGATGATTCGGAAGTTTTGAAAATTGCCATCGTAGCTAGCCAAGTTATACAAAAACGCCCCACACGTACCCTAAGCTCAAGGCTATTTCCCCTACGGAGCAAAGCCCATTAATATAGATACCTATAGGTGTTGGGTGCGACAAAGAAGACGTTGAGAAACATTATAGACCTCACAGATGGGATAACACGTGTTAACGTGGGCACCTCGCTTAGCAGCATCACAGTTCGCGTTTTTAATACATAGAGATGGAACATTTAAGCCTTCCTCCACAGGAGGAACAACACAATTCGTAAAACTCATCAGCATTAATCCACAATAGGATTTCCCACCCACATTATCCGTAACAGGACTAGCATACCATACTTACACTAACACTACTTAATGAAATTTGTTCTAATCACACTGAAGTAAAATCTCTAACAGCATACTTAGTACACGTTCAGACACCAAACCTGCACAGCAAAAAACAAGCAGATAATAAAAAGAATATGCACATCATAACATTCCATCACTTCAGCTTTGACAATAAATAAATAAAAAGAAGCATCGAGTCAAGGTAGAGACCTGAAGCTACCACAACTTAATTCCAGAGATTCTGTGAGCTTATACGAGTAACAATGAAACGTTTCATTTATTGTACACGTTTTTGCAGATTAAAGTGTCAGGTGCGGAAGTTTTGACTTTGGCACCGTTATGTTGTCATTTAACTCGTATTTCTTTCATTATTGAAAAAGGTTATGATAAAACGATCAGAGATAAATAAGTAGTATAGTTCAAAGAATAGATTAGATGTTAGTTTAGGCCTCCCTAACCACAACCAAGACGTTTTAACCCTTTCGGTACTGACGGTTACTCCAGTGCCAAGTTGGCTAGTGCTTCCAGTTTAGGGCATCTAACCTAATTTCAAAGTAATTTAACAAGTGAGGGAATATTTTGGAGTAAATAACAAAATTAGGGAAATTACAAGCATTCATTAAACTAGGTTTTAAACATTTCCAGAAGCTTCCACGCGTAAATTACCATGGGTTACCTCAAAGTTCATGCTACAGGGTCCGTGAAACACATTCAATACCCTTTCCATCTAACTTGAGCAAGTTTTTTCTGAACTTCGTTCATTTTTTATTAATTCGGGCAAAAACGTATGAATAATTTCATCGTAAATTTAAAAACTTTATTATTAACGTCGAAAATTTTCGTCGCCAAGCATAGAGCTTCAAAGATTCAAAAAATTTTTAAATTAAAATAAAGAAGTAGGTACTTGCTTAAGCGAAAAGCACCCACACTAGGACAATTTCACTGTCAATTCAGGGTAATGACAACTTTTCCCCTTGGAAGTCTTAACCCAAACCATTTGAATTAGAGTACCGAAAGGGTTAAATGGAGGAAGCAGGCAGACACCATTCAGAATGGAGTTCAGGGAACGCAAAATCTATGCACAAGGTGCATTGTAACAGTAAGTTGAAAAAGGAGTTCATGAAAAATGATAAAAGTTGAAGAAGAAAGTAGACGGTGCTGAAAAACAGGACAGTAGCGAACCGGGAAAAGATGATCCTTAACAAACCAAAAAAGACTTTATTTCAACAATAAGAAAGCCTACTTAACTCTCAGCTCGGGACTTCACATTTTCCCGCTCGGAGGTGAAAATAACTATTGAACTTTGAGTCGAAACCTACAACATTTTCTCGCAGGTATCGCTGCTGATTTTGTTTCAGGGCACGAAACAAAGCTCATGAGGACAACTTCGATCCCTAAAAAAATTAACAATAATAATCTATAATCATTACCCCATAAAGAGCCAAATTTCATACTTATTCTACCATATGATTTCTTTCAACACAAATTATCAGGGATTTAACTTCAAACCCATCAATGTCGACTCCACAACCATAAAAATTCTTTAGGCATAGATTTCCGTTTCTTGACAAAATTGACAAGAAAATTTGGACCTTTCAGCCTTTCCATAGAGGCGAAAAACCTGACACGGAAACAAGGAGGATCGTGAGATATCACTACTTGCCGACATAACGTTCATAACTCTTTTTCCTAAGAAGACGAGGCATGCCGATAGCGAGAAAACTTTTCAACCTTCTTGCCCCTGTGGTCTTGCAATCCTCAAATGAGAAAGGTTTATTCGCTTTCACTCTTTATTCCCCTTGAGTGCATTAATCAGTAGGCATGAAAAATGTATCATAATCTATTTTTAAGGTTTGAAAGCGAATCCAAATTTTCAATTGTTTCGTCAAATTTTCAGCTCACTGAAATCGAGCTTTTTTTACGGTAAATATCAAGAAAGAAGTTTTCAAAACAGCAAGCTGACATATCTATATTTATAGATTGGCTTTTTATACAAAACGAAGCTAGTTATACGCATGTATATCGATAACATTTTCTTGATTTTTGAAAATAGCACGATTTTAATCGGCAGAGATTTGGAAAAAATGAAAAACCTGAACGAGATTTTAACCCTTCAAATAATAGTGGAACCTTGATATTCAATATTCGAGTCTATGGAAACAAGTCTATTCAATATTCAAGTCTATAGTCTGCTTACAACGGGTTTATATGCGGAAATAGTAATAGAAAAAAGAAACAATAGCCATGCCTTTTTTATCCCAACAGTCACATTGAGCAGCAGTTAAAAAACGAACCAAGAAGCGCAAAGTATAAGCCGATGCAGCAAACACAGTCTGACGCCGCCCCAGTGAAGCATACATGTTGTACGCGATGTTTTACGGGAAGAATGAGAGTTTCAGTAGCTTTAATATTCTATGAATTGATTGTGCTCTCATCTGAAGCGTTTTTTACTTCTATCAGACCAAACAGAGCCGACACCAACATCGACATAATAAATTAGATACAAGTTTAAGCCTTCCTAACCGCTAAAATAAGCGTTCCAAACAGAAAGGAGGAAGGCACCATTTAGCATGGAAATAAGGGAACACGGAATTGATGTAGAAGAGGCATAGAAACAGTAAGTCATCGACATAAAAACAAGTACAGATTTTGACTCCTACACTAATGAAGGACAACAAAGGCAATTGTTGCAGCAAATTCCGAGTTCAGTTGTGACAAGCAGCCAGCACATAAATAGGAGGGATCACTTCCTCAGAACCTAACCAGAGTTGCTGTAGAATGGCGACGCACGGGGTTGTGTATAAGTAGACGCTGTTGTACCACTGGCGCGAGATCGCACTATACCATAAGCAACAACTTGATGGCTTACACTTACGTATTAAACAGAAGCCAATACATTTATATAAATAAAATTGGAAGGAAAGACAGCACTGTCCAGGAATGAAAAGCTCCACAAAAATAAATACATGAATACGAGCAAGAAAGAAGAATGACGATGCCACGCCTTATTCAGATGCAGCAGGCAGCCACAACTCAAAACGTCTCTGTCGACAAGAGAAGCAGCAGACCACCTCTAGCATCGATGTCACCAGCACCTTACCTTTGGCTACATGCAATGCTACTCATCCTAATAACAAATATCGGCATCTACGGATGCTTTATTTCCAATTGAAGCATGATACATATCACCTTTTACATTGGTTTTTCAAATGCCTTTATAACTAACACTAGGACGCCATGACGCTTTCCCCCGGTCAAAGACCGGTACCCATTTTAGACACCTGGGTAGAGTGGGGTATTGTGCTTACAATTTTTTCTCCTATACCCAACAGAGGAAATCGCCACCAGCGCCGAGACTCGAACCCGCGTTTCCCGCACGGAGTCAGGTCCGATAGACACACGGCTATGGCGAGCACGTCATACCACAAGTGAACAACTTTTGAACCGCCTTCTTTCAAGTTCATTCTTATCCTATACATAAATATTGCACAGAATAAAAAAATCTACAAGCCTTACTATAACGAATTATTGCGATTATGAAGAGGATAAAATACAGTTCAGCAAGAATACCAATAGATACTCGCTGATCTGAAGTTACCGTAAATTTTAGTCACATTCAATTTCCGTATGTAATCAGCAAGGCGCTTCGTACTGAAAATAATACGATTAGAACACGTAAGTCAGTTGGTTACAGTGTTTCAGAGTGATGCAAAGTTAAAGAAGAAAAATCATCATACATATTTTTCAAACATAGCAGAATTTGGCTAGCTTTGACGCATTAATTTGAAAATAAAAATAAATTTCAACAACAGGAGTTCACACCAATCCACACCGATAATATAAATAATTGTCGACGGGTTTCAAGGCGCAGTTCAATGCAATGCGACGAGACCGTCGCATTGCTTCAATCGACGCACGCAAGGCTTTGTTTTCTGTGAACATCCGCACGTGTGCCAGGGTCCGGACGAGGTGTTGATTTAATGAAAACAAATGCCAGCAATCTCAAATTAGCGTAGATACTGAATTGTGAAATCCAAAACTATGAGTAACAACAAGGTAAGAAATATTATCTCATATTTGTTCTTACCTCAGCAGTAAGAAATAAGTTTGAAAAGAGGTGGAACGTCTTCAAGAGTGTAATTAA
Organism: Platorchestia sp. MABIK; assembly: GCA_014220935.1. Lineage (NCBI taxonomy): Eukaryota > Metazoa > Arthropoda > Malacostraca > Amphipoda > Talitridae > Platorchestia > Platorchestia sp. MABIK. Next base: position 134,149 of record JACJUY010000315.1, read on the forward strand.
CTTGAATTATAGGAACAACATTGTCCAGGAAATCCATCCTCCACTTGAGCAGAATACACTCGATAAGAGCAGAAGCATCATGAGCCCGTCTCGCCGTTAAAACAGAAGCTACTGAGTTTCAGACAACCACAGCCGATGCCGCCCTCACAGAGCCCAACACACACTGGTACGGTGCTGAAGACCCGCAACATGCTCTCAGTGCGGGACTACAAACGATAAGTGCCCAACTTAAAGCGTATAAAAGAGGAGGGAACCAATATCAGTATTCCTTAGCGTAAAAATGAAATGCATCTTCCGATTGCCGATGTGAAATAACCATTAGAAAAAGATTGTCCTAAACATAAACATACATACTCTTAAGCGTACAGACAAAAGTTTACCAAAAAAAATCGTAATAAAGCCATTAGAAAGCCATAAATAAACATGAATGTATAACTAATTCCCCTGCATGCATTCACATGTGCGAACACCATCTCTTAGACACTTAGATACTCAAGTTATAATTTATTAACCCAATGCCTCACTTCCAAACCTGCGTCTTTCTCTAAAGATTATTTTTGGGTTACGTATTGTAATGTTAATTACAATAAAATTCTGAGAATCATGAACGATAATTTAAAATTACAAGTTACAAAATTTTGCCTTTCAACCCTAAAAGACCCGAGGCCCTGAACTCGACTTTTAAACGTTAAATCACACAAAGTCAATTCAAACACAAGGGGACAGATATTTGCGATGGCTAACCATGATGTTTGACCACGATTGGCTGATTATTTTTAGCTGGTGCTGCATTTTTTTCACGTGCTGGGTTAAGTACCAAAACTAGGGTACAGCGATACAGCAGGAGATTCAGAAATTCCCGAAAATTCAGTACAGCGGTCTGGTAAGGCCAATTCCTTGTACCCAATGTTGTACCACTCCAGCAACTGTTAAAGCGTCTCATGAACATATGTAGGTATGCACCGATACACAACATTCCACACATCTTATTACCATCAATGTAGTCGATAACGCGCGCATCAACATTCACTGCGCTGCTACCTCCGTTCTGGGCTCCAGAAGCATTCAACTGAAATAGCCGATATGAAGCAATGGTAAGATGTTCGTTAAACGTTAAAAGAGTAGTCAGCATCAGGCAGTTCCGAATGACTGGAGTTGAAGAGTCGCGTTCTCCAAATTTCTCTCTAGAATTCGCTATTCCACTCGAGCAGTGAAAAGCATGAATTAATCACAACAGTGCTTTTAAGGGTAAGTCGTAACAATTTTCCTTTTTCGCAACTTTTTCATTCGAAAATTAAATACTATCCGTAACATTTTTCTACTCATGGAAGTTACCCATTTAAATACCTTGGTAGCACTATCCGACAGTAAATTTTGCTTACATTCAGAAATTTTTTAAAAAAAGACACTGCTTCCAGATTTTCTGATTATTAAACTTCTCCATCATTTTTCCCACGCAAAAATTGTAAATGTAGTTCTACTAATCATCGCATTTTTCACCGTCAAAGATATAAAAGCATTTTCGTATCGGTTTTCCATTGTGACTTATCTGGGAAAGTGTATTGAGAACTTTATTATGGAATGCATTTAAGTATGTGCCATGAACAACAAATATGCTTCTTACGAAACTCCATGTCTGAAAGAAAGTAAGTGAATGAAAATAAGCAAAGAAACAATAATAATGAGTGGTGCACACTGACCCTTTCATTCTCACTATGCACAAGTACAGAGCTTTACTACTGATTATTGAAGGGATGTATAGGAAAGAGTTTGGCGAAAGGGTGAGCGCAGCAATGCAGAGACGCTATAATGAAGAGCAGCTACATTACTTCTGCTTGAGGTTGAGCTGCACATCCACCTCCTGGTCGTAGCCGTTGTGTTCGATGTTCTGCAGAAACTTCTGGTACTCCTGAGCAGCAGGCAACAACTCATTAGCACCGAACAAATGAGACTTTCTGAAATTTAAAACATATTAAGTCCTGCAAGTTTGAAGATACAGAACACAAGTTTGATTCCTATCAAACTTGTCGGATATGAATCAAGTAACAATGTGAACTTTTCAACTAAAATTTTGAGAATTAACACTTACCTTTTTTACAAAAATGTTTACGATCTCAATTTCAGATGACGTCTTCTTAAAAATTCTCAACTTCAAACTGGAATGAGCGCCGAACACAAATCCCTATCAAAGAATAAACAATGACTTCTGAATCATTCAACTTCATTCACAAGGTCAGAATTACATCAAAAACCGATGCTTTACAAACAGAAAATTATTCAGGTATGACGGTAAGTAGCTAAGACATGTGTGAAAAAAAATTACCTTTAAAATAAATTTTGTGAACAAATCCTAAGCATGATTTGTATTGACTGTGCTTAACGCGAATAAACCATTGATAAATCTAGTTCTTTACGGAAAACGACTTCGAAACAACACAATCGTGTGGAAGTCAAGCTTCGACGTTGTCTTAGAGACAACATCGAGTTGAATCTAGCACAATTTACCATCCAAACAAGGACAGCAAAAAAAACTAATAAATACGCGCCAGCTAACAAATGCCAAAAAGAACACAAAAATTTTTACAAAAGGGCAAAAGAAAGAAGGAAGTTACCTCCGGCAGATCGTGCTCCTTGGCTCCCTTGCAGATGACATCGAGGTAGACCTTGGAAGGGCGGCGGTCCTGCTCCAGCGGGCGGATGAGCTGGTACGTGCGCGCCTGCACCGTGTCTCCCGTCGACCTCAGCACCACGGGCACTTGCAGCGGCCGGTACACGCCCACGTGCTCGTTGTTGCCGTCCAGCTTCACTCCCTCCTGTCTGAGCAGCAAAAGTTATCGTATTGATTTTGTAGCCACCTAGTCTTATTGTATTATATATGCTATAGTATTCATTTTGTAGCTACAATTTCCGATCTCACTGTACAGGTCTACAAGCAAACAAAATAATGAAAAGAACTCTGTCAGTCGACTCTTGTTCTCACACGTAAGAGACATTTGTGCACCAAGATATTAGTAGTAAATGTGCAGCATCAGGTGCTTACTTCAGCCACAATGAAACCGAGTATTTTTGCTTCAGTACCCAGACTCCGTAAAAAGAGAAAACATTAAAAGCCCAGCAGCATGATATATTTGATAGGCAGCATGATATATTTGATACGCAGCATGCATTCTCCCCTCCTTGTAGTATTACTTGTACACTCGGTACGACATTCCTTCTCCAACAAGGCTGGCTGCCTATCCCTCCATACAGACAAACTTCACTTTACTTTCACCATTTTCTCAGACTTCATTATTTTTAGAAGGTTCCACATACTCGACTAAATTGATTTTTTGAACAATAGTTGAGTTCATCAAAATGATATTGTGTTTTGGGAAAAAGTGACAATTAAAACCTATTCACATTATAATTTACCACAAATTTATCATATTTAGTGGAAAATATTCTCAGTGTCATTGCCGCATCTTCGCCTACATGCATCTGCAAATTTCTCGTAAAATGCTGCACAGGTAATTTCCATCAATTTTCCAGTAATTCTAAAGAGTAATCGTGGATTTGTAAATTTCTCTAGAGCCTTTTCCAACATTTTGCCAACATTGGCCATCATGTTCAGGTCGGGAGTCTGAGCTGGCCAACTCGTCAGAGAAACTTTGCCTGCAAGAACATTATCACGTTATGGAGCTTTGTCACGGAGCCTTGCATTATGGAGCTTTGTACAGCAACAAAACTGGTGGTTGAACGTAAGCGCGTCGTACGCTAAATATTGCATGTTGCTCAAGAAGCATGATCTGTTCATGAATTAATTTTCTCATCCGAACGAACTAAACGTTCTGAGCCAGAAAAAAACATGCCCCCCATAATCGCAGCATTACCTTCAAACTCAACTGCCTTTCTAACACGTTGAGTAGAGTCGTTTCGTCATTTTTATAAGCAGAGGTTTCAAGGCTGGGAAACGAGCATTAAATCTCATTCGAAATAATAGTCGGGAAACTTATAGAAACATTTCTTCCAGATTTTCAACTAAAACAGCAAGAAATTGACTTGGCATTCTCGATTTCATTTTTAAGAAAATATTGATTTGATTTTTCCATTTAGAGATATTGGGATGTCTGCCGATTCAAGGCTACGATTTAAATGACCTACACTCTTTCCAACGACTATCATTACGCGTTCTTTACCGTTTCTTGACCCATGAACGATAGCTACAATTTCAGATATTGACTGACGTTTTTCGTGGTGAAGCAAAATGTTTCTTTTTTTTTCTTGGGTAAATGGAACTTAACCCTCTGATGCTGCTGTCCTAGTCAGTCCTAATTTAATTAAAATGATTTTAAGCGCACTTTTCTGTGAGATTTGAGGAATTAAAACATTCAATTTTTCGGTAAGTTTTAACAAATAAAATATTTTTCCTACGCCCCTTGAACTTACAAATGCAAAATCTTATATCATGCTTAAGATTGCTTGAAAAAATTTGAAAAAATTTCCCCAATTTAACAACACTTTACATGTAATTTCCTTGTAGCATAAATTTCGTCATCTGAAATACTGTATGTAGAATATTCGTTTCATTCATATTCTCGTTTATTACCTGAATATTAATAGAGTCAATATCATAGTCCACTAACCCTTATTCATCGATCAATACCAAAATAGGGATGAGAACAAATTCCCTATATATTCGACTTTCCCGTCTCTGTCCGTGTAATATGGCTGCATTACCTAATTTAGTCGTATAGCAATAATAATACCCGTCTAACAAGTAACTAATGCAATGAACTGTGAGCTTTCTTAACAAATAAATTCAAGAAGCGTTGAGAAATGAAAGTTCATAGATGCATGTAGGTGCAACAGTGAGGTTTACAATTGAAAAAATGATCATTTCCAGTTTAACCCTTTGTCTCCTGACGGCTACTCCAGTGTTAAGATAGATAGTGCTTTCAGTTTAAGGAAAATGACAAAATTTCAAAATAATTTAACTAGTAGGGAAACACTTTGAGCTAAATGACATAAGTAAGGTAATTAATAGCATTCATTGAACTACGTAGATTTTTAGATATTCCAGAAGCCTTGCACGCGCAATCTGCTTTGATTTCCACTCAGTTTAAGCGTCATGGTCAGCGTAACATATTGAATATCTTTTTTACTGAACTTGAGCAAGTTTTTCATACGCACATTGATTTGCTCATAAGTTTGGGCAAAACCTTAATTGATCTCATTCTCGGATTTTTCGACCATTTTTTGGTGTCGAAGATTTGTCTCGCTTAGCACACATTTTTAACGAAACATTTTTTTTCAATTAAAAAAAAAAGTAAGCACCAGCTTGAGCAGAAAAAATACGCATAGGCAATTTCAGTAATATTTCAGGGCACTGACAACATTTATCCTTGAAAACTTCTCCCTAAACTGTTTGAACTTTGGGAGGCAAAGGGTTAAAATGACTACCGTAGGATTCCATGCATGTTTAAGATTTACTGACCAAGAAAATTTGAACATAACAAAAGTGTTCCACAGTTAAGGTCAATCATTTTCAAAATCAATATTGACCTTCTTCACCTTGAAAACAAATAATATGAATTTATTTCCAAGCTCAGGGAAGACGTTAAGTGAGCTGAAAATAAAGGTAGATGATATCGAAGATATTGCCTGCAGTTAGGTACTGAACAACCGGGTTCAGTAGCACTGCTACGCAACAGAACAAGACCGGTCCGAGAGGCTGCAGCTAGACTCCTACAAGGTCAACGGGCCAGATGAGACCCACAAGAACTGCAGTGCGATGGCTTAGGGCGAGTCTATGTAAACTTAGCAAGCTCTCGTTATAAATAGAACAGGACGGTAGCTGGTGAAGAATATCATCAGACGATGGAGCCTCGCTAGACATGATTACAATCGGTTACCTCAGTTGCACGTCGCCATCGAGCGCTAACAGTTCATTTGGAGTCGAGAAAACCGACCGTCGTAATTGAAAGGCTAAGCAGTCTATTTGAAGACGGTTCTCAATTTCTTTAATTTAACGTACGTATACAGAACCTCAAAAATATGATCCTAGACCGCGTTTTGCGTATAAGCCTCACCGCCAATACCACAGTAAAGCAACAGAAGAACAACGGCGTTGCGGATGAGAAGTACAAGTGTGAGCGTACGAGTATCTCAACCAGAAAATGGTGTTTTTTCAGTTGTACAATTGTATTTAATTTATTTTTTATGGGCAAGCCATCGCTTGTTTAATTTTCGAAACATGGCAAAGCTCTCTGTGGTAATCGTGATTGGAACAAGAAAATGATGCATAACTTTGAAATTGAATATTTCTAGCGAACGAGGTATGCTTGTTATTAAATTTGATCATCACAGCCAAATCTAGAAATATTTACTGCTTAGATTGTTTTAAAAAAGCTTTCTTAATTAAGGGTACCATCTGGGATTTTGACTTTTTTTCGTCCGATTCGATTGAAAATTGGTCAGTATATGTATTTTATGAAAGTAAACCTTTACACTTGTCATTTTTTCAATTTAGGCCTTACTTTTTCATGAGTTTTTTGATACATTTTCATGTTTTTTCAAATTGTATCAACGCATTGAATTTTGATGCTAGAACAAAACCAAAGACAGTTTTAGAATCCTTGGAACATTTCTAACAAAGTTATCCGATTCAATTTTTAAATTTAAAAAAAAAATTTTTGTGATATGCGAAACTATATAACATTTCAAACAATTATTTTTGGGTTTGGACCTTATAAATTTTTTGGTTTTGTCACATTTGAAAAATTGAGTCGGATAACTTTGTTAGAAATGTTTCAAGGATTCTAAAACTGTCTTTGGTTTTGTTCTAGCATCAAAACTCAATGCGCTGATACAGTTTGAATGGTAGAAATGTATTATTATTCAGGAGAGCCCATAAACAAAATAAACTATTGAATTGCAATATCACACAATTCATGTACATGAATGCAGTTTCTTTGATCTATTTTTATGCGCGAATAATGTGCAATATTTTCCTTGTAAATTTCAATGTAATATAAGAAATATTGTGCAAAAAAACATTTATAAATATATATTTTATTTGAGTACTCACCATGCACCTCATCTATATAGGTCCGGGATTTTCAACTTTTTTCGTCCGATTCGCTTGAAAATTGGTCAGTATATGTATTTTGTGAAAGTAAACCTTTTTTAACCTATTCATTTTTTCGATTTAGGCCTTACTTTTTTTTTTCTTACTAAAAACGAGTTGTTTTATACCTTTTTATGTATATTTCAAGAAGTATCTCCTCATTGAATTTTGATGCTAGAACAAAACCAATGACAGTTTTAGAATCCTTGAAACATTTCTAACAAAGTTATTCAATTGTTTTATTCAAATGTGACAAAAAAAAATTATATGGATCCAAACACAAAAATAATTGTTTGAAATGTTATAAAGTTTCGGATATCAAAAAAACGAAATTTTTTCAAAATGTGAAAATTGAATCGTTTAACTTTGTTAGAAATGTTCCCAGGATTCTAAAACTGTCTTTGGTTTTGTTCTAGCATCAAAATTCAATGAGTAGTTACGATTTGAATGGATCCTTTTCCGGCACAAAAAAGTAGTACTCAATTTTTTATGATTTCGGCCCCCTTTTGGACCCCCCCCCCGGGGGGGGGGGGGGTGGGGGGTTCTGGTGTCTGTAGCGCCATAATATTTCATGGCACAATAACCCATTCCAAAGGATCCTTTTTTGACAAAAAAAAAATTGGAGTCAGGGGTGCCGCGGGGGCCCACTTTGGCCTCAGATGGTACCCTTAAGAGTAGCTGCAAATTCAAATTGATTAATCTATCCTGCTGAACTGAAACAATGGAGAAGTAATTCAGTTGCAATTTGTACAGAATCCTACGCAGCGCGATTGCCGTTGGCAAGAACGTGGCTACTCACCTGTCTACATGTGACGTGACTTGTACAGGGTGTTTTTAAATATGGGATCCGAAAAAATCTTCAACAACTTTTAATGCAATAACCGAATTTTTGAAAATTAAACGGCAGTAGAATCCTAAGATTTATATCTTTTATTTGGACTAATTTTTGAAGATCACACACTTCATGTGGCGTCCACTCGATTGCAAGCAATATTGGGCGCGTGTTCGCATGCTTCTCATTGCAGCACTGGTGAGGGTGTTTCAAGAGACAATACAACCTCCAACCAATACTGGGTGCACAATCTGAGAGTACAACCTTTCAAAAAAGAGTACAATCTCTGGTACAACTTCGAAGGCTAGGATAATGCTCCTTCCATTAGAGAAGTATGCAGTGCTAATGAAAGCTAATTCTTCCTTTGTCCAATTCGTCTTCTTGGCGGCAGTTTCAAAGCAGGATAAATTATACTGTGTCCTCTGATTCTCATTTTAACTGTTGTATCATGAATACGTAGGTACCAAATTAAAGATATAAATCTCAAAATTTTACTGCCGTTTTGTTTTCAAAAATCCGTTCATTGTATCAAAAGTTATTCAATATTTTTTCGAACCGGTATTCAAAAAACACACTGTACATTAAAAGTATGGCTACCGACAGGGGGTCAAAAAATTAGACTTAACATACCAAAAAATGGCATAGCATTATATCCATTCTTGTACATTTTTGAGATTTGAAGTTTCTCAAGAAATAATAAAATCAAACAAAACACAATATATAGAAATCACCATGTATTATAAATCGCATAATAAACAATGAAACGCATGAAACACGGCACCAAAGAATATTCGTCACATTAAATACCATACACCTGGACACACAACCTTTATTAGCTCGCACTCTCCGCAGTCAACGTTTATAGGAAGATATGAGGGTCATCTACAAGTGCAGGGGAATTTCTTTTTCCATTGCGTATAAGACAGACACTTCCTAATTCAGCCAGAGTCGATGCGTAGAATTTACCAACATGAATTTTCAGCCGCTTCAAACCAAACATAATCAAATGAATTTAGATCCTGAGATCATCACAGCCAACCTAAAACCCTGATTCTTTCGTCGGGCTGCCAATCTGAAGTGTACTTCCATGCATGTTTAGGTCGTTTCCGTTCAAAACGCCCATTAAATCCATTTCAACTTGAGGATTTGAGCAGAAGTTGGGTGTTCAGAGAAAATTTTACAATGATTAGGCAAATTCGTTTTCTCGCCCCTAGCAAGTCGTCTTGTAGATAAAAAATAATAAAATGAGAGGTATTACCACCACCATGCTTCAAGGTTATTTCCGTAGGTCACTTGAAAGTTTTTTGCTGCCGCCAAACAGTCCTATTATACCTACTACCAAACAGGCTAATAGTTTAATTTCACTTGATCACATACCATAGTCAAAACAGTCATCTTTTCCGTTAAGAAAAGCATTTGCACATTCCAATCAAGTAGCACCAAGTTTCAAGCGATAAGTTGGACTCTTCCAGCAGTGCAGTGCTTCAGGTCATCACACAAAGCTTTGGCAATTTTTTGTTTAGCAACCTTCACACTTCATGATGCTATATGATTCACCAATTCAATACGACACATTTTGGCATTTCCTGTCACTGTCATAAGAAACTTGGAGTGATCTCATTGCAATAGCTTGTGTGGAGCACCTGATCTTACCCTATTCATCCCCTTCCCTTAGACTTCCATTTGAAAAGAATGGCCTGTATACATAGAACTCATACGAATGCCAAGTTTCTTTGATATTTTCTAGTGTCCATTAACTTACAAGTGTAATTTATCATATTCCTTACTTGAAAACGGTGTCTTTGGGTTTCGGCACTCTGAGAACCCTGGGTGATGTTTATTCGACAGGAGTTGTTTGTTCACTGTTTTGTATCCATGACAACGGAAAACCGATTTATAATGTTTTAGATGGTTTACTAGAAGCCTATTCCAAGCCATTAACAAGTTGATGCAGTTAAATCGTCACAATTTCTACGACTTCTTATCACCTTACAAATACTTCTTGCACCCACCCCCTAGTTCTTTCAGTACCTTCAATGATTGTGCAATTAACAATAAACGTTCTAATGCTACGCACATATTTTTCACCGAGTTCAATTCACTTTTTTAGTAGAAGCTCCTTAAATACAAAAGCATTCAATAATGGAAAATGCTATTCATTAGTCTACAACACCTATTATAATATACATAACTACTGTAAGGCACAACATATACAACTACATAACAAAAGCAAAGCTACGTATCAATGTGCTACAAGACATAACTAAATATGAAAAGCATGGCTACTTGTCAAGGTGTTCCAAGGCACAGTTACATACCAAGGGCATAGCTACTTGTCAAGGTGTTGCAAGGCATAGCTACAAAGTAACCAAAAAAGTTCTGTCCGTTTTTAAAGGAAAAAAATGAAAACGCTTCACAGTACGCGTAACTTATACTTAGTCTTTGAAGTAATCGCCATCGGCATCCAGCATTTTCCGCCAACGTGTCTCCAGCTGTTCAATCCCCTTGAGGTAAAACTCGGAGCTTTGGACGCAAAGAAGTCCGTGAGGGTTTGGCGCAAGTCTGCTTCATTGGGCCTGGCGTTGTCATGAGGGAAAAGCACACCTTTGCAATTCACCAGTGCTGGCTCCTTCTGGCGCAGTGTCTGTTGCACACGTATCAATTGCTGCGAGTAGTATAGGTCTCCAGTGACCGTTTGGCCCGTTGGTAACATCTCATAATGAACCACTTGACGACCTGTCCACCAGACACAAAGCATAATCTTGCGTGGGTGCATGGGCGGTCTTGCGGTGTGAGGGACAGCATCCTGAGGTGACAACCATTGTCTGGAATGCTTGGGAGTTTCGTATTGAAGCCACTTTTCATAACTGGTGAGCACTCGATTGAATAAGGATGCAGTACGGTGGCGAGAAAGCAGCGATACGCAGGCTGCCACTCGTTGTCTCTTGTGGACCTCTAACAGCATGTGCAGAACCCACTTGCTCAGTTTGTATGTCTTACCTAGGCGGTGCAGGGGAAGTCTAACTGTTTCATCGGAAACGTTGAACTGTCCTGCAAGTTCGTCACACGTTAGACTACTGTCCTGTTCAATTGCCGCATTCAGGACTCCGTCATTCAAGACCTATGGTCGTCCTCTGCAAGGCTCATCACGGAGGGACAAATCTCCCGACTTGAATTTTTGAAACTAATGCTTTGCAGTATATTCATTCACAGCACTATTCCCAAACGCTTGACAATTGCGGCAACCTGATGCAGTTGCTGATAAGCCCACTTTGAAGTCGCTAATCCAATAGCCCCGAACGAGATCTGTAGACACTTCCATCCCTCTCCACTGTTGTCCGGCTTGTATAACTGATGGCCAAGCATAATGCACGCATTTTTACAATGCCTGATGTTCCTACTTTAGGCTGAATGAATCTGAAAACAATTGCTACACACATTGCATATATATATATATTTCAACTTCATTCAATGGCTAATCAAAAAACGGACAGAACTTTTTTGGTTACCTTACCTTGCACATACCAAGAGCATGACTACTCACCTATCGAGGTGGGGCATGTCATAGTTATTGAGCCTCCAGAGCACACCCCACACGTGCCCTGGAGTGCAGATGGAGTGCCCAGCCAGGCAAGCTGCCTCGTCCCCCTCCTGGGAGAACGACAGGGTCACGGGGTTCACAGTCGCAGCTGCTCCCTTCCAACGCTTGCTATAGTAATTGAACTCCAACTTGTAGCCCTGAAAATTCAAAGCTTTGACTCAAACTTTGGTGATTTCAAATTAAAATAATAAAAATTACAATACTTAGAAATAATTTCACCCTACAGTTCATTGAACAAAGTAAAATGAATAAGCTAATCCCTAAAATCTTCAAAATGATGCAGAGAACTCCCAGAGACATCTGAGACATCTTTCCTAAGCGGATGAGTGAGCATGTGGTTGGCTCTTTATAACGCCCTCGTAAAATTTGGTGTCATCTGCCCAGCTAACTCGAGTCGGCGCAGCCAAGACTAAATGTTTCCAATGTCCATTAGACACACGTAATTTAAATTAGATATACCCAAGTTAAGCCTCCTGACTGTGTGAGACAGACACTGAATAAAATTCATTTTATTTAATATGAAGGAAAAATATATACTAGAAATAAAAGACAAGGATGATCTTCTTTATTATCCTGACTAGCTAATGCACATCAATATTTCTCACCTCCAGCCGAGCAACATCCACAAAGGTTGCAGAAGGATTGTTGATGTGGATTCTGTCTGTGAGCAGATTGGATCCAAATGCAAAGTACAGGAACGTATCGGGAGTTTCTGCTGGAGCTGCCCCTGATGCCGGCATGGTAGCAGTGGCTAATGATATTGTCAAATGATAAGAGAGACCAACAAAAACTGAATAAAAGTAAGAATAATTTAAAATGCAATTTTTCACCACTGTAAACATGAGTATTTTTATGGTATTAACTCTTTCAATTAGTTATGCAAAAGTTGATTTCAGTTCTTAAATTTGACACTGACATGACATAGTGTAAAAATTATGAAAATATTAATAAGAGAAAGCTGAAAAATAGAATGCAAATGTGAAAAACTTCAAACAACCAATGACTGCGGTGGTTTTAGTTGTAAAAAGTTGACCACATATAAACAAATTCAAAGAACAGTAAAATAGAACCATTAGAAACTAGAAGAAGAATGCAGGTATACCATAGGGGTATTAGTGTGGTCTTGCTGCAACTGTAACACATGCAGCTGCTTCCAAGACTTCAGCTGAAGTAGGCAAAATTGGGCATCAAGGGCCTAAGCCAATTTCCTGTCAGACTGCTGGTCCTCATAAAATAAAACAAAAGAACTCAACTAACATAAGTCTAGCATCTCTTCTATGCCTTCTGATGGGATGGACTTACACTCATGTTACAAATTTGTTGTGAAAAAGTTGATGCAAATTAATTTTGAATATATTCTCAGTTTAAATGAGCACCATATTAACAAGTGCACTGCAGCATTTGCCTGCACAATAATTCAAATATATTTTCATCATAGAATTTTCATGGTTACATTTCCACATGCTTATCAAAACTGTTGTAAAGCATTACTAAAAATCTGTTCTGGCAGAGGCACTGTGTTGTCCCATCTTGGATTTGCTTAGGGTAGGTTTGGTATATATGAAAACGCTAACTTAGGCTCTTCACAAATATTTCAAGTTATCTCACCTGTTAAGGATACCGTTCACATAAACAAAAAAGTCCATTACTTCTAGACGGAATTTTTTGAGATTTTCACCATAGGTGTAAAATGATGCAACTGCGGTTTTTAACTCATGTGGTTTTTTGTCAATTCATCAGAAATCTGATTTTATTGAAACATGAAAAAATGGGTGTTGCAGAAAATGATTGTTCTTTTACAATTTTGAAGTTACAGAACTGGTAAAATGTTTTCTAGATACCTGAATGTTTCATCTAGAGATCCAGTGCTAAAGTTTTTGGTAACTTGATTTTTTTAATTTTAGGAATGCTTTGACCAAAAACCTACTACTGTTTTCTCTTTTTCAAATTATTTAGCCTATAATTTTCAATATGAATTGAAATTCAAAAATTGTACACACCGGATCTCTGGATGGTTTCAACCACTATTGATTGATATGTTTGCCATTCCTGTACCTTTGAAACTGTGGGAGATGAATCTCTTCAAAGGTCAAAAAGACATGTCTTCATGACAGGCATTTTCCTAAAATTTGTGTTTTTTCATAATATTTTAACCAAGACTTTTTTTAATCAACTGCACTGCTTTTGTAGCTCTATTTGAGTTATATCAATTGATATATTAGCCATTCCTGTACCTTCAAAATCGTGGGAAAAGATCTATTTCAAATAAGCAATCTATTTTTCAAATAATTTTTTTCATTTTCAAACTAATTTTTTTAAATCAACTCTATTGCTTTGTAGTTCTTTTTATGCACTTTCGATTGATATATTTGCCATTCCTGTGCCTTCAAAACTGCGGAAGGTGATTAGATGTTTACACAACAAGCTAATTAGCAGATAACTCAGAGCAGCCGGATTCAAAACAAAAGCACTAACACTCAATTATTACATCATAATTTATCAAAGTGTTAGAATGTTTTGTTAGAGTACAAAAGCATTTTCAGCAGGCCATGAATAAACTCTCTTGCTAATCCTACAGAGAAACACTAAAAACTGATTGGTCAATATTGAATTTAATGCATCAATGATTTTAAAATTTTTGTTTCCATGTTTGTGCAATTGGAGACATTTTAAAATGTTTTTCATTAATGAAATTGTGCTTGTATATGCTTAGATTTTGAGATATTGAACTTTGAAGTTATAGGAACGTCATAAATAAAATTGAAGAAACAGACAGATAAATAAGCTGAAATACGGTTTTGACGTAACGACAGGTTAGGTTAGGCAAAGTTTGGTTAGTTAAATAAACTAACTTAAAATAACTCAACTTAATTTAGCCATACCACGACTGATGTTTCCGTTAAGAAATTTTGCATGTTCTGCACCCGCAAAACGCAGGAAGAGCCATATCGAAACAGCCGTTATTGCTATTCTTACCTGAATGTTATTTGCGCTGTATCTTAAAAACTAAACATTTGCAAGCACAATATTCATGTACAATGCCTTAAAATGTCTTTAATTACTCAAATGTGGCAACGATATTTTAAAAACCATTGATGTGTTAAATTCAAAATTGACACATCCATTGACGCGCGCCAAGGTCATGCCAGTGCGTGTCTTCTGCCCCCATCTAGGAGACGAACCAATGCACATACTTGAAAGCCAACTATATTGTTGGATGCATAAGAAAATTCTTTATAAGTTTATACACCAAAAACCAACCATTATTTGGAATTTGACCCAAACTGCATCCTTAAATATCAGCTAAGAATTGAAAGAAACGATTTTGATTTGCTGTGGTTATGGATATGATGATCATCAACATTATCTATGTATTCAAAATTCATCATTTGGGACTGTTTATCTTGTAAAATTCATTGTGTAAACAGTCAATCTACAGAAATTATCATTTTTCAAGCATCATTTTAAATGCATGTTGAACTGTACTTTATTTCAAATTTTTCTTCCTTAGGTTAATTTTTTTTACTGCAATTGACTAGAGAAGTGGAAGCAAATTTCAATATCTCTGACAATAATTTTAGGCTTTGAAACTAATACCTATATATTTTGGTAGGGTAAATACATAAACTCCTACTTTCTCTCAAAAATTGAAAAGCACTTTTACATTTACTATAAATGATACTCACAATCAAGGTTTACACCCCCTGCCTATTAAGGATAGATTCAAATCAGATGAATAAGAAGCCAAAACTATCAATTGAGTAGCCTCAATAAACCTACCATACTATTTAATTGATTTTTTTTAATATAGAGTGGGGTGAACAACTAACACAATGCAATTTTAAATCTGATATGTAGATATATTTTCACTTACCAGGTCAATAACTACAAACTAGGTTAAGAAGCCTTCGCAAATTAAATTCAACCGGCTGTTCCAGGAAATCTACTTTCAAAAGCTCTTGATATAGAGTACAAAAAGTATTTAATTCATGAAATGTCAAGAAAACTGAAACTTCGGCACTCATGTAGCGTAAGATATTAAGAAAAGACAATTCTTGTCTTCAAAGAAATGGTGGAAATAAGAAACTGAATTCATAATTGAGATTTTGTACTTGGAGACAAATTGTGGGCACAAGATCCTGATGGAGATGGACGAGAGACCTCAGAGTTTCTAGTTAAAAACAAATTCCTTAATGATAAAAATCAAAAGTAGCGAATCAGACATAATAGGAAAAAATAATTTTTATCACAAAAAAGAACTTTCGTGGCACATCTGCAAGTACGGGACAATAAAAAGTGCAAGTACGGGAGTGCCTTAAAACTGCAGTTGCACAAGGACAGTCAATACGTTCAGCAGCGGCAGACAAGCTAGAGATGCATTGGCTCTAGCAGCTAACGTCTTGCACAAGCGCTAACAATTATTTCAGAAATTATACTTGCGTACGAAAATAGAATTCAAATTCTGCATTGAGATAAATAATGTGTATGTATTTTATTCGATAATCATTGCTTTAATGCATAACCATTCTTTCCAGCCAGACGAGAACATCCTAAAATAGTTAGGGTACCAAAATTCGTTTTCAATGTTCATCAGCTGGAAATAGTTGTTCGATTTCGTTGAACAGAAGAGGCTCGTTTCAATTCGTCCGTCGTTGGACAAAACCTTTTTCTACTCAGATTCATACTTCTCATAACATATTTTAGAATTTTTGTATGATGATTATTTCAGTCTTAAATAATTTTTTCGAGCATAAAATCGATTTAGTAGCAGATAACTAAAACGTGTTTGAACAACCGACTTAAAGCACCAAAACACCTCAGTGGCAAAGAAGTCCTTGTGGGTGGTGGATGCGCAAAAATTTTCGTCAAGACCGGCTTGGATTCCATTAGTTCATGTGAGTAAAGTTTCATATGTCTAGTGCAATTGTCAACAATGTACTATATAGATGTTTTTTTTACCTCTCGTGTAGTTAATTAAGGACTTTTACTTATCGACCACAATCAATGTCAGATGCCACGTGTTTGTTGGCACTGCAGGAGTTGTTAATGTCATCTGTGTTAATGTTGCATCATCCGTTCAAAGTTTCCACCTCCATGTGTGCGTACATTTTAGACGCTGTATTATGACGAAGAAGTTACTCCTTTGCCTAATATTCGGAATAACCAATAGCTTCGATTATTTTCTATTGAATATTTCGGCATTGTTTGACAGTTCCGAGTATTGTTTTCAGTTAATTTTTTTCCGTTTTCACCTAGTATTTGCATCTCTTTCAGAAGAATGTAATGCTTTGACCGACTATTTTTAGCATCCTTTGCAGCATTATAAATGTGTTGAGGCTCTGGAACTTTTCCCGATTTCCTTAGAAATGTTCCGTCAGTTTCTTTCTGTGGAAGAAAAATTTTTGTATTATTTTTAACTCACAACGTATTGTAAATCATATGAAACACCATTAACTGCTGATGAAAAAGTAGACATTCGAAAAAATGTATTGTTAGTTCATGTGACGTGTCTTGTGTCTTGAGATGTGTCCGACCGGCTTTCGTCAATGCCGGTCGTTTTTTTTCTGCACCTACGTGCGTCCATGATCTGCAGGTACTCGGGTGTTTTTCTGGTGCGGCGAATATGTATTTCTCGAGCTGGACCAATCGCAGCATAGTATGAGCTGGAATATTATGTTATACGGGATTCTAGTTTGTACTTGTTGAAGAGGATGTGCCTATGCGGATGATAATATTCAACTGCTCAAATAAGCTCGAAGCTAGAACTCGAGCCATGAGAAAACAGTAGGCGGGAAGGCGTACTGAGCAAGTATTTTAAATTTTGTCCAATTTTTAGCAGTTTAGTACGCAACTGCACATTACAGTGGGAACAGTGCTCGTTATCGTACCTAGTATTCTAACCTCGTTTAATGTTTGATGAAAATTGTATCATAAATTTCAAATTCTAGTTTAGTTTTAATAATGCTCTTTTGTTTCATAAGATTTTCTCATGCTTGGAGGAATGACTTATCCTCGTCAACTTGTCAACGCCCCATGCATTAGTTCGGACTTGGCGACGAACGAGTACCCGGGCTATATTCGAAGCATTGCAAATTTCCGTTCATTTTGTGAACGTGATCAGTGAGCCATCATAGCTTGTTAGTGTGAACATGGAGATATTGCTTATACGCGACTTCCATTCTCAGCTATCTAATTTGTAAGCCAGAAGTGCCAGATTAGATATTTTCAAACAAAATGCTCAATTTTGACCTCTTCTTAATTTTTTCCTACCAATATAAAAGCAAGATTGACACGTTCTGAATGTTTTATAGTTTAATTTCTTTAAAGAAAAGGTAAATTTTTAAATTTTGGGCGTTCAAAACCAATTTTACAACATTTCCGATAGCTCGATACAGAATTTGCTGCCTACATCTATATTGAGGAAGGCATTGGTGCTCTGCGCGTTCGCTGCTTTGTGCTCTGACGGCATAATTTTCGGCGGGAACGCCAGCTCCTTTATTTGGGTGTCCTGTGAAAGACTTGTGGAGAACTTTTTTATAAACGTTAAACTATTGAACTTGAAATGCAGTTAATGTTGTATGTTGTATTAGAAATTAAACTCTATTCATGTTCATACTCAACGTGACATCGTTGTACTGTAACGACCTAGAAGTCAGTTTATTTGAACAGTCGAGCCCCTTTGACATTTGGTTCTCTTGTAATTTGGAAATCATTTTTTTCGCTTTGAGGGTTATTCTTTAACCGTGACGGTTTATTCGGTGCTAGCGATTGGGGGCACGGCTTATCAGAAATCTAATGGACTCTGAAACTCGAATTATTCTCCAGTGACTTGATGCGCTCGTAAAAAGTGAACATTGAGCTTGTGCGGCTAGTCTTTCAAAACGCGTAGAATTGAAATTTGTATGTTTCTAAGCCGTTTTTAGGTGTTTTTCTTTCTGTTTTATTCTTTATTAGTGTACACGACCGGTCAAAAATACCAGGATTAGATAGTTTCTTTAAATGAGGTTCATGGTATGGATGACAAACAAAAATATCCGTCCTAATAGTAGCCGCAATTAAATTATTCTTGTACTTGCGTACTGGTGAAATTCATATTTCAGATACAGTCATTTAGTATCCCTATGAACATCACGTCACAGACACTCGCACCGACCAAGCAAGTAACAACTGTGTATTATTAGTTAGTTAGCAGGACGCGTGGAAATTCCACGGACAATGCCATCGTTAAGCTAGGTGGACCCGTGAAAAAAATTCGGTCAACATTACCTTATCAATTCCAACCGAACCGATCCCGATAATATGTCATAAAAAAACGTGGACCCGTGAGAAAATTCGGTCAACACTACTTAATATATTCTAACATAATATATTCTAATCTAACCTATCCTGATAAAATATCAAACATTTCAATGCATGTGGGGGCGATCTTTCCATTAATTTAACACTCAGGAATTCAGTATCCATGATACCGCAAACTCGGATGAGAACGTAACGGACGGACTAAGGGAGGAACAAGCAGAATATTATATAGATTATATTATCATTAGCAAAGAAGTTTTGAAAAAAATTGTTAAATCTGTTAACCGACGATCAACTACATTTTCTTAACAATAGATGTAATTTTCACGTGGAAATTTTTGATTTATTTACAAAAGTGAGTGAATGCCATTTTTCAAATCATTTGAATTAAATTATAATTATATTATACTATTATACCAACCAAGCAAGCAAATTCCCATTGTAATAATGTAAGTGAAATTACGCACATAATATTTGATATTTTTCTTACGCAAAACCTCCAGATGTGGATGACAAACAAATATATCCATGTTGATAGTACCCCGATTAAAATATTCTTGTACTTGCGCACTGGTGCAACTCGTATCTCAGAGACTTTCATTTAAGCATCTTTCAAATTAAATCAAAGAAGCTGTTTCTTAAGAAGCGGACACCAAATAATTAAATAAACACACCGAAGGTATAAATAGGTTAGATTTTTTTGTTTGATTTTTTTTGCAATATACTCACACTTGCCACTTTCTTTGCTACAGCTAGTCACATATAATGTTTCTGCTTCCATTACGTTTTGCTGTGATCATGTCATGTTTTCATTTATTTAAGTCTTCCTGCGCCTGGTAAGTATGTGCGTCAATCATTGAGTTTAAATTATACGGTTTGGCTGATTTTCAACAGTCAAGTTTGAGCCCTAAGCTCTATGTGCGTTTCATCGGGCACTAAATATTCGAGCAGCGCTGTTAGAGTGAACACTAAGATATTCCATACATAATTGAGGTTGTGAGTCAAACATTCACCCCATAGAAAACATCATTACTTCCTAGTTGTATTCAGTATTTGTTGTATTTCTTAGAAACGTGGAGGTTACGGGGAAATAGTAGCTCGGTGCATCTCGCACATGGACTTGTAAGAAAGTGCTCTGCATCTCATAGCGGCTTGTGTCCTCGTCCGCCCTCTGCTGATTAGATAGCGATTCAGTGGGGATTTCACAGAGCCTGAACCTTGACAATGACTGTCAGCTGTGCAACCTTTGCAGTTGCTTGTTGTTATCTATCTGGCGTATTAGTTTCAATAGTATTAGTAAATTTCCATCTAGAATTTAAATTACCCCTTTGAGCGAGAAACTGCAATCCTGGTGAACAAATTGAGTTTTCTTTCTCTATTTTTCTCATTTTTATTCTCATCTATGTATATGCGTTATAGCAAGTTGTTATACTCCGTGTACTTGATAAGATAAAGTTCATAATTATAGGTTTAGAGTTGTCCCCTTCAACCTATCATCTTACCGGTCAATTACGTGATAAAACCATGTCATCATTGGCATCATGCTTCACGTAAAACACAACTCGTTATCTGGCATATGTACTTGATATCACGAAATTGACGAATAACGTTCTTGCGGAGGCTGATAAATGACTGGCTAAAACAGTGTTATATGCTGGCGGGGGCTTTGATCGCTTTTGTGGAACTTTCCGGTTTGCGTGCCTTGTGACCTGGGTGCTGCCAGTGAAAAAAATCTTACGTCATGCAACTGAAGAAATGCTTTTTGCCTCTGTTCAATTCTAAGCTCTCTTTTAAGAGCTTGTAGTTGCAGAAGGTGTATTGATATGAAAATTGATTCAATTAAAAATGCATAGTTTTGGTATTTTGTGAAATGATAAAATGTTTATTTCAGTAAACTGTCCAAAAGAAGTCATCGTGTGTTAAAAAGTCATCATACCAGCTTACGCCATTGATTTGATTTTGTAGGAATATTTCCACAACTTGTTTTGGAAACGGCAGGAAAGTTCGATATGCTCTAGTTGTAAAATACATTTTGCTGGTGGTGTTTTCCCACAACTTCCTGTTCGAAATTTATTGTACATTTTTAGGTTGTTGACAGATAATGGGTAATTTTTAGCCTGTATTTGTTCACCTCCTCTGTTAAGCTGTGGGCGTCCGTTTTGCGAGGGAGAATGACAACGTTGAATCAGCAGTGGATTGAGATTTCGATTTTGCGCTGTTGCTAAGGAAACGTTACAGCTGCTTGTGCTCCCATCTGTTGTCACTTGGAAGCTATTACGTAGGATTGTTAACGCGTTGGTTGCGATGATAGCCGCCGGTGTGCACGTAGGGAATTTTCATAAAGCTGCTGACCGACCAGTTGTCACTCAATTTTTGTAAATTTTTATATGTAAATGAAGTCACAATCCAATTAATATTTGCTATTTTTAAAATGACTTACAATATTTTACTTTAAAATTAAATTGAATATCGAACTTCTGTTTAACACATCGCGATCAATGTGTTGAAAGAAACCCAGGGAGGGAGATGTTAGTTCTCGAGGTGGTTAGTTACCTTTCTTCTATTGAGATGAACGAGGTTTTTTGTTCTGTTATGGACCTTTTTTCAGTTCACGGCTGTCCGTGTTTCAGCACCTATTACGTTCTTCAAATTTTGCATGAATGCGTCTTTCTGTCTTGCTTTTTCTATGCGCAGGGCGTGTTCCCACGAGAAGTATACTACTACTATCGTGTTCGTGGGAATCAGCGCTCCCAAGAGAGAGAGAGAGAGAGAGAGAGAGATATCCCGTGTTTAAAATTAGTTTTTTTGTTGAAACAGAATTGTTTTTTTTCTGCAACAGAGCATTTTTGTTCGGTTCACTGTCATCCTATTTTTCAGCATTTATGACTTCTACAACTTGTTTCTGTTTCATGAGCTTCCTTCTCAACTTACTGCGCAGAGGATATTGTGTAGGAACGCACCTTGTGCATAGATTCTCCGTTCCCTTAACTCTATAATAAATGGTGGCTCCATCCTTTTTCTTCGAAACACCTTTGTAGGGGTTAGAGAGGCTTAACCCTTTGCCTCCTGACGGGAACTCCAGTTTCCAAATGGCTAGTGCTTTCCTGTTTAAGGAAATTGACAAAATTTCAGGGTGATTCAACTACAGGGTGGGGCAGAAAAACCTATCCGATTTCAAATCCCTTTTTCTCAGAAAAGGGAGCAGGTAGAGTAGTGGGGTAAAAACCGTTAGAAAGCCGGTTTTATGCCATTTGTCAGTAGTCAACATGCCTTGGTCTGGTGAACATCGTGCTTTTGTTATTGAGCGGTTTATCGAATGCGGCGGTTCG
>JACJUY010000315.1:156960-172427 GCA_014220935.1 Platorchestia sp. MABIK
TCATGGAAAGCTACCGCGAGCGCCTAAATCAGTGTATCCGCTCCCAAGGACGACATTTGAGTGATATGCTTTTCAAAACTTAAATTTAAAAATGGCATAAAATTTGCGATATGCTAATAAAATAAATTTTTTGTCAAGTTCAGTGGTTTTAATTTTATAACGTTTTGAAATCGGATAGGTTTTTCTGCCCCACCCTGTAGTAGGGAAATAATTTGAACTAAATGACAAAATTAGGGCAATTCATAGGATTCAGAAGTTCGACACGTGCAATTTGCTCTTGATATCCACTCAGTGTAAGCTTCATGGTCCATACAATACATTTAATACCTTTTTTATTCAACTTAAGCAAGTTTTCCACACGTACATGTTTTAACAGATGAAATTAAGCAAAAACTAAATTGAATTTTTTTGTTTTTTTCGGATTTTTCGATCATTTTTTTGCGTCGAAGCATACATTTTTGAAGCACAATTTTTTTCAATTTAAAAAAAGTGAGCATCTGCTTTTACAGAAAAAAAACATGCTAGGGCAATTTTGCTGAAATTTCAGGGTAATGACTGCATTTATCTTAAAAAACTTTTCCCTTAACTTTTTGAGTGTTCGGAAGCAAAGGGTTAAACTAACTTATAATATAATTTATTTTAATGAAAAAAAGTTTTCTAGATTTAGATCAAATCGTTGTTAGTATGATAGAATCAGAATCGACTTCAGGTCAAAGTAAGCAAGAGTCGACTATCGGACGGTTAGGTATAAAATTTTCGCGATAGCATCCATCTCAAGGGGCTGGTGAAACGGATGTTTCGTGTTCGTGGCGTCGTTTAGACGTTTAAAATAGCCCTGCTCACCGCCTTCGTGTTGTGCACAGGAGCGAGGCAATGCTCATCAGACCTCAGAGGTTTAGTGCACATGGAAGGTTTAATGTGCATGGAAGGTAATGAAGGTTTTCACCGTCCGAGCATGCGTGACTCTTTAATTTATTATTGGATGTGCGGTCGCGTGCCCGTGCTTCTGCTGGAGCTATGAATTATTTTAAGATAATTTGATGCTGCAAATTGATCTTCTCTTGCTTGCGCTAGTCACACGAGTACTGTTCTTTGTATGCTCAACCTAATATTTTACAAAACACAGATTATTTATTTAAATTTTCGTGACACTAAAACGTCTGCGATTTTATTATTAAACGCTTTACTAGCAAAATTTTATTTATGTCCAGTTGTGTTTGAGTTTTGTTGAATCAATTATGATTACGTGTTGTTGAAGCAAGAAACTTGTGGGTGATCTTCTGTGTGAGGAAACGTGTCAAAGTTGGCTCGTAGCCCTGTGGCAGCGTTGCTCGGTAGCGCAAGATGCACAAGGCGTGTCCGTGCCGTGTCCCGGGTCTGACTTATCGTTCTGCGTCCCCACCGTTGCGTGCAGCAGCCGCGCCAAGCTCGCTGCTTCATTCTTCTGTCAGCCGGTCTTCCAGCAACCGAGCTGTCTGTCCTTCTTTCTGGGATGTCGATGTCGCTCAAAACCTTACTATCCCGGGCAGACAATATTAGACGAGATATTTCTGGTAAAAGTTTAACGTTGACGATGACGACATGCCTGCTGGCTAACTTGGCCGCTCTGATTCTGTCCATACTCTGAATGTGTTTTGAGTGAGAAATTTCAGCGTACCTTGAGGTTATGTCGATTTTTAACCTAATTACTCTCAGGCTGTGTTAGAAAACTCAACCACAGAAGTAATTTTTTTGCTGTTTCTCGAATCGGGAACATTAGGACAAACTTTTCTTATTCTGGTCATTTGTGTTACTTACTCTTTTCTGACTTTATGATCAACACATCTGCCTTCCTCTGTTAGAATTGCTGTTTGTTTATTCTTTCAAGTTATAGTATTTCGATCTGGAGCTGAAAGCTAGCTCTTTTCTTACAGTAAGGCGAACTAACACAATCTCTTTACTCTTGTGTAGATTTCATTATCTTATTTCACGGTTGTTATCAACTTAGATCCTACACGGTCGATCCTGTTTCCGGCGTGTAGTGCTGCCTGTTGGCAAACCCATTTCCTCTTGACCTGTTCAGCGTCGCCTTTCGAGACTGTTGGCGCTTTGAGTGTGTCATTCTCCCTCAGGATGCCTTTTTTGTCATTGCTAATTTCTTATGAATTTATTTGTTTTTGTTTTAACCTTTTCAATTTTTTCAATAATTAATTTATATATTTTTACACAAACATACATATTCACTCAATATTTAAATAAGGATCAAATTAGTGCAAAGAAAAATATTTACTTGATGTTTTATTTGAAATAAATATTGAATTTAACGGCAAGAAAATGAAGAAAGATAATCGAGATACACGCACACACGAGAAATCCCCAGAAAACAAAGAAAATTGTGCCTTTCATGTGATACCTCAGGGAAATATAAAAATATGATTCAAAAACATTAGTATAACTTTTTTATACTATAAATAAGACGAAAAGTTGCATAAGCCTTCGGAGACACTTGATGGTCAATTCAGATTATTTTCAGTCCGTGGGATTGTTCGGTTTGATTCGTGCCTGGCACGCTTGTTCAATGCCCAAGTCTTATTTAGGACTTGAGTTTGTTGTTCCGCCACTCAGTTGTGTTTATCTCCGTGGTTTATCTGCATTTTTATCGGTGCGTGTGCATTTATATTCTGGGAATGCGTTTGTGAGGGCCTACTATCAGTCGAGAACCAGTCGAAGCATCAGGCACTTATTTGCGCTCTCTGATGGTGAGTCCGTCTATTGCGCTATTTTTGTCCTTCGTATTTTGACTCTGAGTAAGAAGTGTTCTGTGAATGTGCCTGCATTTCAGTCGTTTATTGTCGTCCCATGACCATTTATTACTTGTTTCACCTCTTGTTACAGCAATACTCACTCGATTTTCTTTAGGTACGTCTTGAGTACCTTAATGTAAAATCTTGTGAAGAATTGGCTCACCGAAGTTGCTGGTCGAAATATTTGTTTCGTGGAAAGTTGTTTACTTTTTAAGCGCTATTGTGTATTATGTTCAACTATTTTTTTATTAGGTTTAGCTAATGGGCTAGGTTCTGCAGCCGTTTTTGCTACTTAACGGGACCTGTGTTCCTACTTACTAAACATTACTTGTCAACTACACAACCGATGCGTTTAGGTGTTAACGGCTTGGAATTCTTTCAAATTAACTTGAGTTTCATCGAGATTGATTTAGATGTTTGGATTACAACAGTTTCAAAGTTTAACTGTTCTGTCCTGCCAATTGTGAAGAGGAATGCTGTGAATGAGCACTGTTTCTCAGTGGTCATTCTGCTCTGCAAGGCCATTCGTGTTTTCTTCTTGTATTTCCCGCAGCGTGTGCATTTACGACGCATTGCTTGCTCTCACAGTTGAAGCTATGATGGCAGTACGCCTCGGCGCGTGAAAGTGAATTGTACCATTGTCATGAATTACGGGGATGTCGTCTTGGCATTTTAGTGCTTGGAATGTACGCAAACCGAACACTGTTTTATGAGCTATTTGTAAGCATTTAAATAATAGTCTTTTAAGTTTTGTATAGTTAGCAATTTGATGATTACTTTTTACAGTGCGCTGTTAGCGTGTTTTGCTTCTCCGTTTTGAGGGCATGAAGAAATTGCGAAGATATTTCGAGTCAGGTTGGAACTATTATTCATGTTGAAGTATGTACGTATTGCACTGATCGTTTCGTATCATTGATTACCATGTACGATTTCAAAGTTGCATCATTATGGCTCCTTGGAACATTTATTTTTTAAGCCACCAGATCTTTCCCCTGATGTTTTGATGCTTCTTTGAAACTGTCATCATTTCATTTCTTACGAAAAATTGAAGGTGAAGTTGTTAATTTGATGCATTTCTCGAGACACGGCCAGCTGCAAATAACTAGCGGCGTTTAGTTGGAAGGAACGCAGTCTGCCCCAGTCGCCAATATGGAGGCGGCGCACGACAGGTCGTTGGCACCCTCTAATCCCGACGTTCGTGAGATGTCGCCGTGATGCCGTCACACGACCGCAAGTCACGGTAACGAGACCATGTCTGTCGGCGCGTAATTTGCTTTTGATTTGACGTACACATGCAAGCTTAATTCCCGTCTAGCTGCTCTAAGCATCGGGGCAGCGCCATGGCTGGATCTTGTCGAAAAATGAAAACAGACCATAGTTCACGTTAATGATGTGTGCGTGAACCTGTGATGTGCGTTGCGAGGTTGAGAAAAATTGCCTGGCACGCTGAGGATGTTATACCGAAAGCTTTATTTTTGATTAGGTATGATCTCAACAGTTTAACATTATGATCTAGTTGGCATTGCTAACACTGATGAGAAAATTGTAAATATCTGCGAGTTCACACATGCTCATGATTTTAAACACTTCTAGAAATACATAGTTTATCTGTTGTAAATATATCATAGAGTAAACATCTAGCCTGCTTACGAGTTTTCAGCTACCGGTGCGCGGCTAGTTCTAAAATATAAAATAAATTGTGGCATAATTTGTTATTTCGTAAATATTTCTATTTACCATAGCTTACTTTTGTAAACACCTCATCAGAAGGCTACAACTATAATATCTATGGGAATTGGTGCTCCCGGGCGGAAAGCGGAAGATGTTAAGTCTCGTGCTTCAAGTTAGGCAGGCCTTCTTTCTATTGAAATGGAATAGACTGCTTGTTTTTCACCGGCCACCTTTTTCGAATTCATCACTACTGTCCGTTTTTTATCTGATTGCTTTCTTTTTTAATTTTCATTTTGTTTCATATACTTTTTCGATCATGCTGTTTCTATGAGTAGGGTATTGTGGAGACACCTTATGCATAAATCCCTCATTCACATAACTCCTTTTTCTCTTGAGAAAACTGTTGTGGTTAGGGAGACTTTAACTAGCTTATCTAATTTTCCTGTTCCTATGTGCAGGATTTGGGAACTCACCTTGTGCCCAGATTCCTCATTCCTTAAATTCCACACTAAATAAAGCCTTCCTCCTCTTTCTTTTCTTGTGAACACCTTTGTTGTAGTTATAGCGGCTTGTATCATCTTATAATATAATCTTATGGTATACATTTTTTGTTTTGCTAAAGACCATATTTTCTTGGTTGACTGCCATTTTTTCAGCGCCGATTTCTTCTTTAACTTGTTTCCTCCTCAGAGTGTATAGAATTGGCAATAGACTAAGCTTTGTCAAGTTGGTCCATCCTATGCTTACGCTTACGGCTGGGGCCACCAGAGGAGTTACTGTTAAATTGCTTCAGCTGCAGATAGACTTCTATCTATCGTGCTCGCTTTGCTTCTTCCAGTTTTTTGTTTTGCCTTCTTTGTTATGTCTTCTTTGTCCTTCATCTTCCTTCTTAAGCGTGGGGTATCTTGTGAGGAAACATCTTGTGCATAGGTTCTTCATTTTCTACAGTCCATACTCAAAGGCCCATTCTCATGGCTTTCTTGGAACCGCCTTTGTTGCGGCTAGGGAGTTTCAAAGTGATATAAAATAGCAATTATAATAATAGTAATAATAATTCAAATACCCATGTTTTATTTTAGCGCGTTTCCAAGATTTAGGTTCTTATTTTTCTATTAATCGTGTGGCCGTGTTCGCTCCTCCCACATCCTTGCCCTCGCGTGACTCTTCGTCAGGCGATTTGCTTGCTCGCCATATTTCGGGCGCGGAACGAGAACTTATTGCTTGCTGAATTTGTCTGCGCGTCCATATTTCTTGCATGGCTTGAGGGGATGCTGCTAAACACCAATATTATTGGACGTTAAATGAGGTCAACTTCCAATGCGGTGCACTTCGTTTAATAATACCTTCATATCTTCAGACTTGAATTGTACTGGGTGATCAAACATGAGTGACATTTTTGAATAGTACAAAATCTGGTGAATTAAACAAAAAAGCCAGCATCACCAACGTTTTTCAGCTCTCCACATAGGGAGGTTTTATTATTCTACCGATGTCTCGTTGAAATGCCTTTTGGTTTGGAACCTTGTGAGTATTTTTCGGGTAGAACTTTATTTCAAAAACCCTCTTCACTGCTGCAGTGGGCTTGACTTCTCCATACTTCAGAATGATGAACTTGGATTCTTCGGCAGAGAAGGGAGTCTTTCCTGAAGCTGAACTTCTGGTGTGCAGGAGCAGCCATTTTCAAAGTCGAGTTCTAATAAATGACTCAAAGATAGCAACATATTCTATGCATCCGCTATCATATCTACGGAACAATAAAACCTCCCCATGTGGAGAGCTGGAATAACGTGAGTGATGTTAATTTTTTTTTTTAGTTCATCAGATTTTGTACTATTCAAAATTGTCGTCCCTGTACTTCCTGCTGATTTGCTCAATATTTGTGTGGTTTTGTTTAGTTCTTGAATTTTCAATTAGGCATGTCTGGTTAAATTTTGTTGCAAGAAATCCACCCTGATTTTTCCTTGGTTCAGATTTTGACAATTCTGAACTTCATTCGCTCTTATGTGATGCCTTGGCACTGGCCGTGTTGCTGCTTTGCGTATGAAAGTTGAGCGTTAATTTCAAGTCTGGGCGGTGAAGCCCAGCAAGTTGAGCTGCTGTGAAACTGAGGCGCATCAGCCCCGGACACCTCGACTTATTGAAGGGTGCGTTTTGTCAACGGGCTTCGCAGCCAGCGGGACATGCATTATGTGTGCAGCGTTCGTGCTGAGGGTGCCAAAAATTCCCTTGTCTCGGGGCCGGAAATGCCGCTTTTGTCATTCCCACTGCCGTTGATGATGCCGCCGTCTATTATTTTTTTAATACCTCGTATGCTAGTAAAAATACGTGTTATCAAACGCAATAAAATTTACACCGAAAAGGAAATGAGTCTACATCCATAAACGAGGTGTGAATTCATGCCGTGCAAAAATTTTTTGGCCGTTGGAATAAAAAAGCTACGATAGCAAAATATTTTTCAAATTCTCCTAAATTGAAGTATTTTCTCGCGTAAACTTTTGTGTAATTGTAGATCGATTTCGGATTTTCATTGTTACCTTTATCACATTTTAAGGTGCCTAAATGTGTTATTCATATATCATGAAGGGAACAGTCAACAGACATGTGATATTGACTACTTGCATTGTAGCAAGTATTCCAGCACACCCACTCCCCATGGTGGGACCGTTTGGAGTCGAGTGTCTCGTAACATAGTATATATGTAAAATAAGTGTTTATAAGGTAATTTATTAAAATCTTATCCGTGGGTAAAATCAACTAGAGGGCGCTTTTCAATATCTGGATTTTGTATTTATAGTTTGGTGTATTTAAATTTCGAAAACTATTGGGTGTAGTATACTGGGTGTCCCAGCGAAGTGTGGACAAATTATAGTTTTTTTCAGTTACATGAAGGCCGATCAAAACAACTCATGTATCAAATAAAATAAAAAGTATTGTCTTTAATAAAATGTAAGAATTATGCAACAAATCCTCCTTTCTCCTGGAAAACCTGGCGGAGACGAGGGATCACCTGATCACACGTGGCACGCACAGTTTCGGCGTCAATTTCTGCCCAGGATTTGGTCAGTTCTTGATTCAGAACCTCCCCACTTGAGTGGGATACAGCGCAGGACTTCTGCTCCCACTGCTGGACCAACCGTGAGTGGGAGATAAAGCTGTGCCGCCTTCGTATTGGACATACCCTTCTAACACACGAGTATTTAATGAACGGGACTGCGCCACCGCAGTGTCACCAGTGTCAGGTTGCTGTGAGTGTAAAACACATTCTCACCGAGTGCCAACGATATGCTGCACTGAGACGCCGTTACTTCGGTCGGAGTGAGGTGGTGATGGGCGAGTTGCTGGGAAACTCGGGCCCGGCTGAATTGGGGGGAGCCCTCTATAGGTTTCTCCAAGAAACTGAATTATTCTATGTAATCTAATCTCTCATTAGTTATAAACTATAAAGACCACGTAAATTAATAGATGATGTCATTTACAATTTTAGTTTGAATTGTAATATACTACTGCGACTCATTGTGCGGATCACTTGTTAGTGGTAACGGTGTTTAAACAAATACAATAATAATAATAATAATAATAATAATAATAACTTCTGCAACCAAATAAACCATATCCTAAAGTCCATTGGATTTAAATCAGAAGATAAACGACTTGAAATTGTCTTTGAACCACTCCTGGACCAATCTGTCTGTGTGAGAGGTTGCTCCATCCTGCTGAAATGTAACTCCTTCATTTTCAGTGACTTTCCTCACTCAAGGAGCAACTTCATTCTTTAATATCTTCAGCTAAACAGGTAGGTTGATTTTGACACCAGCTTCGATGAAAAACAAAAGGGTTTTGAGACCTGTGGACGTAACCCATGCTCACACAATTACCAAAGCTGGTTTTTGTCTTCTGAATGAAGTTCGACGTTCAACAGGCATTGAATCTTCGAGCAGAAGCTGTACCCCACTCAAGTGTGGAGGTTCTGAAGCAAAAACTGACCAAATTTTGGGCAGGATTGAACGACGAACGACTGTGCGTGCCACGTGTGATCCGGTGATCCCTCGTATTCGCAGGGTTATCAAGGAGAAAAGAGATATGTTGTATAATTTTTAGACGTTATTAAAGACAATGCATTTCTCTTTCATTTGATACACGAGTTTTTTTGATTGGCCTTCTTATAACTGAAAAAATCTTTTATTTGTCCACACTTCGCTGGGCCACTCGTACAACTTCAAAACGCTGCCCCCATGATTTATCAAGGGAATTCACGCACCATAACGAGAAACTTCGACCATGTGTAAACAACGTATCATACAGTATATTATGAAATAAATTGAAGATCTACAGCGGCAGCGAAGTGACGCCGGAGGAGATGATGATTCTCTCGGCAGTGAAATGAAAAAACTCATCGGTAACATCAAGAAGCGAATTGAAGAAGTTATTGCCCCCGTGATCGGTGATATAAATTTGGAAAATGGGAAGAACGCGAGTGCTAGCGGACTGGATAAGATGGAAAAACGGCTGGCGGGAATCGAAAGAGTGGTGTTGGAACAAAACGTCTCACCGTCAATCGGAAATACCAGAGCGAAAAAGTGGAAAGTCTCCGTGAAAAGAGAAAAGCAAAGACGTGCATTTGATGTTAATAGATGAGAATTACTTTCCCAAGTATTTATCAGTCACATTTGATCAAGAAAAAACGAGGAAAGCTAGTCCATTTGATGTTCAAAAAATTGCATCTTTCACTGAAGAAAGAATCTAAGAGGCTGTTCAGCATGGGCCGTTAAATGATGGTTGAGGTGCAGAGTGCGCACAACCGGGAAAGATCGTCGACCTTACGCGTGTGGAGGATAATTGTTCCTCGCTGCAGAATACAGCAGATTCAACCATTCGATTGGGCTAATTTACAATAATGACTTAGGCATCACTGACGTTAAAGAATTTAAGATCGGCCTTCAAGACCAATACAACGTGTAGAAAGTTACCATAGCAACTGTTACCAAACCAAGAAATCCCGAAATACTAGCCTTTCTAAAAACCTTCAGGGCAACAGACCGTACCATATAGCATCCATATCCAGGGAGAGACGAGACACCAAGGTTCATCCGTTTAACAACAAAACGATTTGCTTCAATTGTCAGGCGTATGGCCACACCGCTAGGTGATGCCAGAGCGCCTTGACGGTGTGCTGAGGTGGGCCACTCCTCTCTGAACTGCGCGTCTGATCGGGTGAAGTGTCCTCACTGCGGAGGTCCTCATGCAGCTGGCAGCATCCAGTGTGACAAAGTGGAAGAAAGGTTCTTGCCACAGATTATGGAAAAAGAAAAAAGTAACAATGAGAAGAGCTGAGCAGATAAGAGAGGGAATGGGTAAGCGCCACCAACTAGGAAGTGCATCACTTTGACTGAATAATGAACAAAGCCCACAGATGGAAAATGCCCCTTTGGCTCCTCAAGAAGTGTACCACCTTACACCATGACCGTAAACCCAAAGCCATTAGATTCCGCAGTAAAACTGTGTTTGCAGGAGATGTGAGTGACGCAGTTCAGAGTCAGAAGATGACACAAATGCAGCAACTGGACCAGATGCCCATCACTGTCGAAGAGAACCTCAACTTCGCTGTACAAAAAAGGCCTTGTCTATGTGTGCGAATATTATTTGAATGATTTTGGAGAATACAATAAAGGGTTACTGGAAATGTGCGGAACACAAGATGCAGCCCGAGCAACTTATATAAAGCTTAAGAATTAACTTGCGCTGCCATTTTGTTGTTTTCCAGACAGGCTGTGTTTCCAGACTTTGATTTTCAGGCGAGTAGGCAAGAACAAGAGCATATGAAATTAAGCCCGGACCTACGCACTGTAAAAAATGTCAAGACCTCATAAACCTTGTAGATGCTTTCAAACCAGCAGTGATAGCTGTAAAAGAAACAAATTAACTCATTGGTAGAATAAATTCCTTCTGGATTGTTTAGCTCCTTGTTTGTGAACGATCATTGCTTATGCTGATCACGATGGTCATCAAGCCCCCCAAAAAAACAAAAGTCAACAGTAGATTGAGTCATCTACTAAGCAAAACCCAATGGCTTCAGATGCTCACCAACAAAAACCGTTGCGATGTAATTCTGCAGAAGAAATGAGCCAGTATTAATGCCAATATTACAAATAGAAGATCTAAATATACTACTAGTGGACAGTACCAAATTTCTTGGACTTCACTTGGATAAGAAACTTGACCTATATCCACAAAACAAAGGGTAAGTGCAACAAGGACTTGAATTCAATGAAATCAGCGTCCCCCTACTCATGGGGCGCAGATCAGGAGATTCTAATGAGCTTATATCGATCTCTGATTTGCTCAAAAATCGACCATGCCTGTATGGTCCATGGCTCTGCAAGCGCAACTGCGTTGAAAGAGCTGCATGTAGTCGCGATCGAACCAATCCGTCTAAGCACTGAAGCTTTCAAGACACCAGTAGTGGATTTACATCTGTTACGAACCAAGATTAGAACTGAAGAAAAAATTTGCTTCGTAGATGCTACTTCAAGCTCAAATGTCGCTTCCTTAACCCAGCGTATAACTCAATCAGCAACTAAAAATCTGGAATTATTTTTTACCAGTCGTAAATGTTTTTAAGAACAAATAATTCAGATTGCGCCAGACCATCCCCCAGTACAATATATTCCGACGCAGCCAGTCCAACCGTACTTCGCATCTCCGTCGTTTCCGTGGACGTGACGAATGTCCAAGATTAAGGAGCTCGTGGCAGATTTAAAGAAGATTGAAATGATATCATCCATACTGAGAATATTCATAAAGATGAAATTTGTTAGATGACAAAACTGCGAAATAATATATACAGATGGCTCCACGTCTCCGACAGGAGTTGGGGCAGACCAGGCTGCAAGAGCAGCACCACTGAGACCAGCTGAATTTGTATCGATTCCGTACAGAGATTGAATCCTCCTGATAAGGAAGAGAACTTTCGAGGTGTGGAGCAGGTAGTGGCGTGAAGCAGAGAAAGATCTCCAAGCAATTGAAACATGCATTGGAAGATGGAAGACGAGTGTGTTTTTTAAAGCTGGACCGCCAAGAAGAAGTGGCTATCAAGAGGCTGCGATCGAAGGACCCCACTGTTTCCTTTTAGACTCAAAAACCCTTTAATAAAGAGCTATATGCGAAAGGTGAGAAGTAGCCTTGACAGTGAAGCATGTTTTCGAGGAGTGTGCTGCGCTAATCAATCAATGCTTCTGCCCTGTTCTCACTGGCTATTCAGATCATTGACTTGCGTATGTGCCTAACTTCTCTTTCTTAAAAAATTAGGTTTACATTATTGAACTAATTTAAGCGTCCATGGTAGTTGAATCATGGTGATGGTAGGGAGCCACTAGCCGCCTGTTAGCGCGCCTTTAAAGTTGTCTCTCCTTCAAGACTGCTCTCGAGACCATTTTCTGTGAAGTTTTAACTTGCATAACATTCCAGCGGAAATTAAGATAGATTGTTTTGTCCCGCTGTCAGCATTGCTCTTTATAATCAATCAATGAGACCGCGTTCTTTGCTACTATTGCTCTGATTTTTCTCTCGGTCCTTGATGAACGGTTCTTTTTCCTACATTTTACCTGATCTTATCATTCAGTATTTGACGAAGTACCTGCATATTTCTGAGTTGAAAATAAACGAATTAGGTTTATTTTTTAAGGATGCGTCTGTACTGCGTGCAGAATTTGTTTGATTGCTCATATTTCGTACGTGGTGTGAGTTCATGGCTTTTTCCCTGCTGGATCTGTCTGCTGGTCAATACTCAAGATATTCCGATACCTAAATTCGCGAAGAAAATATGCGCAGAGGAAGAGGAAGTGGAAGTTAAGCACCCGTGAGGGTAGCCTCTAATTCTTTTGGATCGCGTCCTGATCGGTAAGGAAGCCTACTACTTATCTTACAGACTTGCTCCTCGACATTTTGCTGACTACAACCACTTAATTCCTTTCACTTTTTTTGGACTTCTTGTGGAACCAGCTTGCGTGTAAATAACCATCAATGATGTTAAGTGTTCATTTTTTAAACTCGTGTGTTTTACTGACTGTAGTACTTTCATACCATTAAAACCACACTACACAAAGATAACATTTCAAGGGAATAGCGCTATTGTATCAGGTTGTTGCAAATGTAATGCCCGATTTGAAAATGTTCTGTAAAAATAAATAAGCTAATGACTCTGGAAATATTTATTCCATTAGCATGCTCTCCATTTCTTTCAAAGGCCTCATTCCACCTTTCAACATGCTTATAAATACCTCACTTGTTAAATTCTGTAGGTTAAAATCATAAAACAAATTCAGCTCATTTCCAATCTTTTCTCTTGTTGTTAACCTAAGTCCACTCAAATAGTTCTGTAGTCCTCGGAACAAATGATAATCAGAAACAGGTTATATGGGTAATTTCCCCAGTGGTAACAGTAGCATTTTTGGATTCGAGGATATTCAACTGATCAGAATGAAATGCTTTTGGACAACTTTTCTTTAAACCATCATAGAAATAATAATAGATAATAGATGAAATAATAATAGATAATAGATGAAATAGTAATAGATAATAGATGGAATAGTAATAGATAATAGATGGAATTATAATGAACAATATTAGATGAAAATATCTGAATGTTTTCCTGATATTCTATGAGAAACTAGAAATGAATTACGTTTACCGCAGCACTGTGAGTGGCTAATGAGTCACTTGCCATTACTTTCTATGTGTTGACTGCTCTAAACCGCTCCGCCGGGCGGTTGCGGTAAATTTCCTTCCGCCGACACACGCGGTAGAAAAAATGCCGCGCGCGTTTTCAGCGTCGCGGTCCCCTCAGGGGAATACAACTATTGTTTCTATGGGAATTAGCGCTCCCAGGGAAAATGTGTGACGGCCCGAGCTAAAAGTTAGGTAGGCTTTCTTTTTGTTGAAATAAAATATTTTTTGTTGTGTGAAGGACCACCTTTTTCGGTTCACTGCTGTCCTGTTTTTCAGCACCTACGACTTTCTTCTTCAACTTTGATCTTGTTTCATGAACTTCTTTCTCATCTTACTGTTTCTATGCGTCTTCTGCATAGATTCCCCATTCTCTAATCTCCATACTAAGTGGTGCCTTCCTCCTTCATCTCTTCGATACACTCTTTATTTGAGCAGCGGTTATGGAGGCTTAAACTAACTTATAATCTTATAATCTAATCTAAAGGACACTTTTGATTCTCGTGACTGAGGTTCAAAGCTAGTAAAGGGGCTTCCCAGAGCTATGAGCTTGATTGCAAATCTGGGCTGCACAAATCTAAGTTGTGATTGGTAGAGATTGTGTTGCTTTACGTCCATATCGACTGGTTTTGTATCAAAGTAATGCGTCAAAGTTAGCTAAACTTTAAAATTGAGACGCAAACCGCTGAAGTGCATTGGAGCATAAGCGGTACGTTGGGAATACGACCACATAGCATTAAATTGATCGCATTGAAGGTATTCTCGTTCAGAAATATTCTCCTCCAAACCAGCACCAATAGTCAGTTTTGCTACGTAACTTGATTATATTTATCAGTTACACTTGAAAATGTTGAGAAATTCCTACGTGATCGTTTAAGGTCTCCGATGGGATTTTTTGCATTGTTTCTTAACAGATTAATAAAGCTACCGCTGCCGACTTCCACAAATTGTAGTTGCTGCTGCCAAGAATTCCATGAGCGTAATATTCAGTCTAGTTACATTTCTGTCGTATCACAAGGCCAATGTTGTCGCTTGTTAGCCCTAACAAAAAGTTGAATGTGGTTATTGACATTCACGAAAATCTAGTTATCCGAGGGAAATGTATGGCTGGAAAAGAAAGCAAAGAAAGAAGTAAGAATGTTTTCTTGTACATCAGCCGTGTGTTTTTCCACTTTTATTTTGGGACTGAAGTTTAAATTTGATCAATTTTTAAATGAAGAAATTATTATTTTAGCCCATGCTTCTGTGCTTTGTTATTTTCGACAGTCTACTTTGTAAAGGCTCATATTTTCAACGCTGACCTCGTTATTCTCTTCTGTCGTAATTTCCACGAAGAATTCCTTATCTTCCGCTAAACTCGTATTTTCTTCCTCAATTCTAACTTTTACCCGAGTTCATTTCCCTTCACTGAACTCATATTTTTCCCGCTGAATTCTGTTCAATCCTCTGAGCTCATTTTACCCGCTGAACTCTCTATTCATCCCTATGAGCTCATTTTACCCGCTGAACTCTCTGTTCCTCCATCTGAGCTCATTTTTCTCTGTGTCTACATTTTTCGGCTTATATTTTTCTTCCACTGCGCTCATATTTGTCTTCCACTTCGTTTGTATTTTTTCCGATGCTGAGCTTACATTTTTCCCCTCTGAGTTTCCATGTTTCCACCGCTTAGCTCACATTTTAACACCTCCGAGCTCACATTCTCCACCATTGAGTTTGCTGTTTTTTCCCCTGCTGAGCTCGCACTTTTCTGCTGAACTCATACTTTTCCCCTGCTGAGTTCGTATTTTCCTCGGCCGAACTCGTATTCCTCCCGTCGAGTTCATTTCCCCTCCTAAGCCCAGTTTCTTAAACCTACACTCCATCTGTCTAAACTCGTTTTCCCCACGAACCCATCAAATCCCCCAAAAGTTGCGCTGAAGGGGTTTGTCCTTCAGTGCATCTTGGGGACTTGGTGCTCCTCAGAGATTACCAGGCTACCTGAGCTGCTCAGGACAAGTACTGACGGTGTCTCTCGTCTCCAGTGTACCTGGGAAAGTAGCACTTGACGGTGGTTACCTCAACTATTCCCATAGAATAAACTGCACTTGTTTCAGGAACCTGTTGTTGGTTCCGATATGTTGTAGTTGGGACTTATCTTTCATTCTGTACTTCTCCTTTTTCACTCGTAGATGATGCTCCTTATGGTCATATTTTTCTTTTATGAAATTGTCTTCTCCTATCTGAATTCCTATTTCTCATTCCTAAATTTATCTGTTCTCGTCTTAATTTATCGTCTTAAATTTGTCTCTTTTC
>JACJUY010000315.1:172578-207874 GCA_014220935.1 Platorchestia sp. MABIK
TGCGCTTGACCATCGATCTCGCTACGTACGCGTTGTCCGCAGTCCATCTGAGGGAGGAGGTGGCTGCGGGAGTTCGCGTGCCGACCCAATGTTCTTCAATTGTTATCGAGCGTCTCCAGGACCTGCGCTCGACATGCAGGACCCATTTCCCGAGTCTTTATCTTGCTGAGCCCATTCAATGAATTGTTTTCGTCTGAATACAGTTACAAAATTAGAGCCCGTTTAGCCCATTGTTATAGTGATGTAGAACGGTGGGTAACAATCAAGCTAACTTGCTTAATTGTTTCATCATCATTTGAGCCTGCGTAATTTGTATGTTGTCCCCTTGCGTGGGTTTCAATAATAAAGCTTAAGATTATTTGTATCTAGTCTTGACCTGGCTCGTTATGTAAACACTAATCCCATTTTTGCTGTAAATCTCGTTGCATTCCATGAGATATTCGGTCGTTTTTATCCTCGCTTTTTCTGGGCGAGCTCGTTGTCCTTACTCGCCCCTCCCGCGCTGATCAGCGACTGCTAAGAGCAACAACGAGCGTGGCTTCTCAGTGGCCGTCCGATGCACGGCCGAACGACTGCCTTATAAGCCCTCTCTCTTGAATCTCTGGTACCGGGCTACACTTCCTTTCCCTGCTATCGTAGCGAGTTTAGTGAGTTCCTAAACAGGCCTAGTGTGCATTTGAAAAGTCTTTTTTACTATCCATGAGTTGAATATTGCGACAGAACTGTTAGCTTTTCCGCAGCTCATGTAGCGTTTCTTAGGTATAGGTTACCGTTGCTTCTTGGTGGTTATCCATGAAAAAGTGTTATTTGAAGTGTTCGTGATCGTACTGGTGTGTGTATTTGGGGACTCCAGGACTACTAGGCGCGGAACTGTTACATAATAACGCATTTTGCTTGTGCTGGGGAACCGAGTGCAGCTGTTGCATGAGCATTAAATTGACACTCATTTTTTTGCATTTACGTGTCAGCGTGCATGCAAGTGTTTCAAATTTGCTAACCCATTCTGGAGTTCATTATCAGTTGTTGAAACTGGGATTTTAGAAAATACAATTAGCTTTGGTTTTCTAAAGTCAGCTTCAAAATTTTTTAGAGTATATTCTCAGTCAGTGACATAGCCCATGTTAATTCCGTATATTGAAAGTTGTGTAGGGAGTCTGAAAATTTATCGCAGGATTTATAGGTGAGGTATCGAGTGTCAAGGGACAGCAAATCGGGTGCCAACGCTAACGCAACGTACTGTGGTGTGTCAAGTGCAGTCTCGGATGTCAAGGATCGTAAAATGCAGGTGTCCTCGTGTTTGAACACGATTTGTTTGAATTTGGCAATATTTGACACTTACATGCTTGTCCCAGTCATATTGAAAAAATTAATTCGACTAAACGTTTGTCTAGGTAAAAACGTTCACGAGAGCAGACTAACGAGTTCTATAAAAGGTTTACTCACGGTTTTTCAATATTGTAAGAAATGCTAAATGCGTCACTCTTTGTATGATGGAATTGACTATGTAGAAAATGTTTTTGAAGGCTGCAAATTACGCTTTGAGTCATAATAAGCTAGAGTCTCGGTTGATAACCTGTAATCACTCTGTATCCGTTACGTTTCGTTGGAGATTGCATGTCTATGCAAAGATTTCAAAAGTTTTGTTATAATTTTCTGTTCTGTTTTTAATAGAAATATTTTTCTTCAAAATTGCGAAAACAAATTAATGAGGTCTCTTCTTTAAGTAAATGTTCTTAAAATCAATTTTATTGGAGAAGTTTTACTACTACTTCATGAGCCTAAACTACTATGCCAATTCTTCACCGAGATGAAATAGTCCAGTGTGTCTACTTATGAGCTCTCACGCTTGTTCTTGATTTGATGAATTTTGTAGCCGACTCTTCACCAGTGACTGCTTAGTAGTTGCTGTACGTAGATTGTACTGCTATTTTCTGTAATGAAAAGTAAATAAAACATTCGCCAGTGTCAAATAACATTCATTACTTTCAAATGAAGAAATTTTTCTGGATATTTTCTGAATAAAGGTCATTTTTCTCAAAAAACGACTGCAGTTAGCGCTGTCATCAAATAGTAGTGCAGCACTGAATGTGGACATCTCCTGGAGTTGACCTTGGGGTAAAGCTTTTTTTGCGGTACCTTGGTTAAAGGTAACTTACTCGTGGATGTTCTAAGCTTGGCATGAGCGAAGAGCAACGCATGTCTCGAGGCAACAGAGATTTCCCCCCGGGCGGGTTCAGCAAGACGAGCAGGGAAGGTAGTGCCAATGCCTTCGTGAGGGGCCAAAAAGACCGTCCAGGGCTGGGGAGCAACACCAACCTCGCGGAAATGGTTAGCAAATCGGGGGCGCAGAGACGCGAGGCTGAACCTGTGGGAAAGACAGGGGGCGACCGCAGTGCCGGCGGGGGGAGCCGTGGGTTTGGTCGAGCTGGGCAAGGGGGCTCCACACCACAGGAAGAGCCTAGTGATTCTTCCAGGACTTCTTCCAAAGATTCTAGCGATACTGCCGCCAATGGCAAGACAGCTGCACAGCCTCCCGAGGGACTTGAACTATCTCCTGTAAGTACTTCCCAGCTGCACTTGTGGTTCGTTTGCAGTGTGAATTGCTGTGAGCTGCATTCATTTCTTTGGGACGGGATTTTGAAATCGCCTTTGTAGACGATTTGTATTTTTGTTGGAAGTGCTGCTGTACTTGTAGGCTATTGATTATTTTCTTTTGCTTGACTTGGTAACATAATTCATCACCGTTTCACGATTTAGCTCCACTATGCCTAACTAGCTCTAAAAAGCAATTATAAGCCAAGAGAGCATCTGTAATAAATAATCTACGGTATTTGGTCGTTAAATTTCAGTAACTTGAAACGTAAATGTATGTATATGTGCATATAGTTATGTATAGACATATGTGTGCGTACAGTATTTGAATAAATTTATGCTGAACCTCTACATAATATAAATATATCATGGAATGCAATGCGTACACGTCGGCATAACATGTTTGTTGCGCCGCACTACTGGGTTCATCACTTCGGTGAGAAAACTGCGACACATCGTGGAAATAGTCGTGCAAATCAGCGTTGCTTATCGTTTAAATAGAAGCTGAGCCGTAGATCGATACTTGTTTATCATATGCTCGCAATAGAATGCTAAATTAGGACAGTGCCTCAGAAAAGAAAGGTGCTGATTGGTGCATCTCAAGCTCCGCCTTTCTGGTAAACCGTCCGGTTCGTGCCCCGCATATATTACTGCAATGTCTACTTCGCTCTCGCCTATTAATCTTCAGCCAATGTGTACCTCGTCGATGTTTCGTAAACGAATTCCGTTCAAGGGGAGAATTGTCCCTCGACCCGAGGCAAGGTTTGATAATTATAAAATGATGCATCATGTTGACCTCGCAGTTATTTTTCTCAAATTATTCCTTAAAAAAGAACCAACCAAGTAGGAAAGAGCGACCGGATGAATGCCTTGAAAGTTGTTATGTAAATGTGTGTGCGCGCGCGCCCGCGATAGCTGCCAGCAGTCGTATGTTAAACTGCTGCCCTCCAAACTATTCATCGGTCACAGTCAGCATTCAGGGTTTTCTCATCACACAAGTCGCCCTTTTGCATGTCTCTTCCAATCCGCTTTTAAATACAACTATTATAGTTTCAATCACCTATCCAAAACTTCCAATTTTTTCATACTCCGTAAGAAAAATTATGAATAAATTTTTTTGCATTTTAAAATCCTTTTTTTTAACTGGCGTAGTGTAGTATCCCTTGACGAACCTCATTTAAAGTGATTTAAATGCAACCTGTTTTTCCATTGCCTTTACTTCCTAACTTCCGATGCGCTGGCCCAAGTGTGTGTGTTTTTAGAGACGTATGCGTAGGGTCATACATTCAAAAGGCTTTGGCGTACGGCAGTCTTCAAAATTACGTTAATTTTCTCGAAATTAATGTCTTTGCACTTTTTATTTCCGAGTCGATTAATTATCTTGTGTATTGCTCTATATGAATTTTCCTCTGTTTTTCCGACGCTGATCACAGAATCTGAGTTTTGGAACATTTCTCAGTAAATATGTAAATTCATCCTTTAGTTAGTCCTTCACTGTTCTTGAGAGCGAGATTCTCCTTGAATCGCCCAATTTGTATTTAATATTTTGTTTGTCTTGCTGGTCATTTTCCACTGAATTAAAGCGTAATAAACCTAAAACATCATTCACTTTTTCTGTATTCACATATTTTAAATAAACAAGCACCTAGGTTCAGATTCAACGTTTTATCTGTTATCCGATGTTTTCAGTGTTGCTATTTTTACAGCTTGCTCTATGCTGTTGCGAGATTATTTTTCCCTTCTTAATTAGTGCTGCCGTTTGATGAGGAGCATCGTCCGCCATGATGGTATGCCCTGATAGCCTTGTTATTTGCTCTCTTGCCTCCCCTGTCACGGCGTGTTGGGGAGCAGTTCGTCGTAGCGAAGTATTTACCGTATCTCGAGTTTAAAACTGAGCAATATATGAAATTAGAATTTTTGACTTGTCTCTAAGACTCCGTTGTAGTACTTCTCTTTGTTTGCTGTGCAATCAAACTTTATTTTACATTGCATGTTATTCATTCGAAGTCCAAGATCCCGTTGTTCCTGTACTTCACGACTTCATGGAATGAACTAGTTAAAATGGTTTGAAATTTCGTTAAGTTAAATTGGTGAAAGTGTGTTACATGGGGAGTAGATGTTAGTTTCAACGAGTGCATGCGGTAGCGTGATCCTAGCAATATTGGAACGAAATGCATTCATGTCTCGCTCTGAATTTTACACTCCTGTTTAATCTACGTATATCTTCTTAACGTTTGTTTATTCTCTTCCGAGAATGTGTTATAGCGTTGTGAAAAATTAAAAATTACCTCAGCAATCAAAGGAAATAGTTGTTTATTTTGATCATTTTCGAGCCTGAGCAGCAAAGCCTCTCTAAGATTCTTGGTTAAAAATAAATCTAATAGAGGCTAAAAGAGAGCACGATTAACGTGTTTTTATGAATTATAAAAAGTCTGCTAGTCCATGAGCTGTTTTGAGTATGTTAGTCGAAAATACCCCCAAGCAAAGATCCAGTGCAGTCAGAGCGAGAGAGAGAGTGGCTGTGCAGGAGAGGAGGGGTAGGAGGGATGTGTTGTGCGTGACACCATCGCGGAGTGCGGGGGGAGGAGGCTGGGTTGCCCAGGGTGGAGCGCTCGCCTCTCGCCGCAGTCCCACCTGAGCTCGTCCCTGCTGCGGGCTGTCCCGTGCTGCTCACCTGTCGCCACCTCCAAACTTATCTCCTCGCATCCGGGGAAAATTACCGGCTACGAGTGGCATTGCTTGGTCGTTTCAAGTCCGCGTTGTGTGTTAGGTGATGTGTTCTGTGCAGGCTCCTTGAACTGTGTGTAGACCTCAGGAAACTTCGATAGCCTGCCGGACATTTTCCCCTGCTAATTGCCTCATCTTTTCACTTTGCGAACGAAGTCGCAAAAAATATTTCATTCTGCATTAGCACGGTTTTCCTAGTAATAAACATGTAGTGTGACAGTGCAAGTCCTTGGGATACGTGGTTGAAAATTCTTATTACTCGTGTTCTTATCCTTGAAAGTAAATTGATTCGTCGTTTCGTGTGTGTCCGAAAATGTAATTTGTGAAATGAAATCTTGAAAAAATGTCACTCAGGGACGTCCACGAGGTTGTTGAAGCTATGTATCTATATTTTGCAATAGGGAATGAATTAAACATTCTAGGCATAGAAAGAACGCATGATGTGAATATAAGTCGTACATTTTTTGAAGATGTTAAATAAATTTTGTTGTGCAACGGAGTCCAGTTCGATTTGACCTACTTTGAACTAATGAGACTTTAAAATGTGTCTCATGACAGACAATC
The DNA here is from genome assembly GCA_014220935.1 of Platorchestia sp. MABIK. Classification (NCBI taxonomy): domain Eukaryota; kingdom Metazoa; phylum Arthropoda; class Malacostraca; order Amphipoda; family Talitridae; genus Platorchestia; species Platorchestia sp. MABIK. The sequence continues at coordinate 178,462 of JACJUY010000315.1, forward strand.
CCAGTAGTTCGTTTTGAGAAACGTTCCGTTCGGGAATTGTGTTGTGCACCGCTGAGTTTGTGAGAAGTGCGATGACATCCTACATCAGCACCACAGGAGGGCAGTCCGCATACGCTTCCCCCGGCGCACTACGCATCCCGACCAGCTCGTACGTGCCTGGCTCCAGCGTGTTGGACGCCGGCAGGTTGGGTGGAGCGAGCGTGGGGTACGATGCCGCGTCGAGCGTGTACGGCACCAGCCCCACGTATGGAAGCGGACTGTACGGTTCCAGCCCCACTTACGGCGCCTCAGTTTACGGCTCGAGCCCCACCTACACCGGCGGAGGTGGCGGGTCGTATAAAGCAAGTCCCTACACCGTCCCCTCGTCGACGTACTCGCCCGGAGGCTTGTACGGCTCCACTGCCTACAACACCGGCGGGTACGCGGTGCCGAGTGCTTACTCCTCCAGCGGCTACGGGTCTTCGGGCGGATACAGCACCAGCCGGACCGACTATTCTGCGACCAATTCTCGCTGGCGTTTGGATAGAATTCTAGCCCAGAGGCATCATGTACGTTAATACAAGTTGTGCGTGCTTATAGATGGGTTCTAGTATTACTCATATAAAAACTCGGAGTTTGAAATACTATTTGAACGTGTCAGCAATTTTTTGCATCTACTTATTTATATTTTCTTATTTATATATGTAAAAGTTCTTGTCTTGTATTTTCATGAAATGTCAATTTGAAGTATCTTTTCTAAGGTTTAGATTTTTTCAAGTAGCGCATCGTGCCTTTCAAAAGTCTACCGTTGTTAGTTCTACGCATAATTGAATCACGTTTATTTATATAAATTACTTGTTATATTTTGTGGTATTGACCTGCGCTCGCGCAGCCTTGGTCCAGCCAATGAGCGACCAGAAATGGTGGCAGCTCCTCCCCTTGATGCGCGTCCAATTTAGCTCTGTGATCCTGCCCTGTTAACTCGCGAGCTGGAGATCGCGTGCAGATCTCAGTTTTCCTTCTAGTTTTCCTTGCTCGCTGCTATGCCGTGTTCCTTGATGTCTTCTACCTGGCGATCAGCGCGTGCGTTCATGACCATGGCTCCCATTTACGTGTGTGCTCGTGTGTCATTATCCCTGGAGTTACTTCCAGCTTAATGACTCCAATGTGTTACCATCCGCCGTATCGCACGGATTTTTATGCTCCTTACGTCTTGGGAAATTCTAGAAATGCTAGTCATTGTCTTGGGGAACCGGGGAAGCTATAATGCGTCATTGCGCTGAGTTGCTTCGTGCCTCATTGATACGCAGGGGCTGGTGCAGGAGGTGCAGGTAGCATCATGCGCTTCGAGTCCCAGCTTATGTCCAGTTACTCTCAGAAAAATACAACTTGTAGCTATGGGAATTAGCGTGCCCCGAGAGATGCGAGGTCCCTAGAAGGTTAAGTAGGCCTTGTTTTTGTTGAAAAAATTTGTTTTAGGCCATCCTTTTTTCGGTTCACTGTTCTGTTTTTTTAGCACCTACTACCATTTTCTTCTTCAATTTTTATCTTGTTTCATTAATTTCTTTCTCAGCACTCTTTCTATACTGGGAACGCGGTCTTGTCTGGGAACGCAGCTTGTGCATTGATTTCCCGTTCCCTCAACTGCATAATAAATGGTGCCTTCATCTTTCTGCCTTTGAACCACTTTTGTCGTGGTGAGGGAGGTTTAAGGTTATAATGTAATCTGTAGTGCAATTAGATGCATTACTTGGAAGTTAACAGTCAAATGTATGACCTGGAAATTGGTATCCTATGAACAACCCTGGAGGGGGTATCCTTTTGCTAAACCTGGAGGGGGTGCCCAATTGTTAAATCTGGAGGGGGTTCCCAATTGTTAAATCTGGAAGGGGTATCTTATTGATCAATCTGGAAGGGGTATTTTATTGATAAATCTGGAGGTGGGAACCCTGTGGATGAACTTGGAGGTGGGTATCGATCAGATCTCGGCATTATCCTCTTGGGTATGGAACGGAATGCGATGAATCAAAGTGATAAATAATTTCAATATGGAAAATAACTGAAGTATTCCATTTTCTGTCTCCCAATTGAAGTTTGCTTCCCACAAATTGTCTTCTTATTGGGATCTGAAAACTCTTATAGCTTGTGGATACTTGAATTTTTCTCGGCGTCCTTACTTCATCAAACCCGTCCTTTGCTGCTTTCACTTGGTGATGGAACAGTTACTTCATTATTTACGTTCACTGGATACCATTGATGGTTGTTACATCAGTTTGACAAATTATTTAATGCGTCCATTGTGTACGTGTCCTCGTGTTTTTGTGGTCTTCCAATTCACTTCAATTCTTCTTTATGGAAGAGAGGATAAGTGGGTTACTTTATCTGAATGATGCTGTGCATTTCCTGCATTCTTCTGCAAGATTGCGCTACAAGATCTTGTACAAAGTAATCAAAAAAGTAAAGTCCATCTTCAAAGGAAAAAAGAAAACGCCTCACAGTATGTGTAACTTATATTTAGTCGTCGAAGAAATCGGCACCCAGCACTTTCTGCCAACGTGTCTTCAGCTGTTCAGTCCCCTTGCGGTGAAACTCGGGAGTTTTGGACGCAAAGAAGCCCGTGAGGGCTTGGTGCAAGTCTGCTTCATTGGTGAAGGATTTCCCACGAAGATGATTATCTAGGGAGTGGAAGAGGTGGTAATCGGATGTTGGAAGGTCAGGTGAATCAGGTGGATGGCACGAAGTCTCCCACCCAAGTTGCTGTATGGTATCCTTGACCACTCGCACGACATGCGGCCTGGCATTGTCATGGAGAAAAAGCACACGTTTGCGATTCATTAGTGCTGGCTCCTTCTGGCGCAATGCCTGTTGCACACGTTCCAATTGCTGCGAGCATAAGTCTCCAGTGACCGTTTTACCCGTTGGTAGCAGCTCATAATGAACCACTTGACGACCTGTCCACCCGACACAAAGCATTATCTTGCGTGGGGGGATAGGCGGTCTTGCGGTGTGAGGGACAGCATCCTAAGATGTCAATCAATGTCTGGAACGCTTGGGAGTTTCGCACTGAATCCAATTTTCATCACTGGTAAGCTCTCGATTGAATAAGGATGGGGTACGGAGGCGAGAAAGCGGCAACACGCAGGCTGCAACTCGTCTCGTTTGTACGTTTTACCTAAGGCCCTGATACACTAGGCAAAAATCGCGGTGATAACCGTCAGCATGCCTCGCGAAGTGCCTCCCACCCCTGCACACCAGCCAGTTGGCAGAGTGGCCACCGAGCTTTGCTGCGATCCGACCATGTCGGGAACAGACGGGCGTCACTGCGATGAGCAGTACAGTTTTGATCGTTGACGAGAGAGGTGCGCAGCTATGTCTTGCTCCGCAGTTGAGTGTACAAAACTCTAACTCTGTATTTTATTGACGCATTTAAAAAATACGGCTGCTTGTAGAATGTGAAAAGCAGCTCTTACAGAAAGCTAAACCACAGCGCAATGGGCGCTTTATTTCTATCCGGCGCACTATACGGCTAGTCGCACTCGTGCACCTACCCGTGCGACATGCAGAGACAGACTGACGCCTTGCAATGCATTCCGCGGTGATTCCTCTTGCGTTCTGAGTGTATCATGTCGCCAGTTCTCACTTCAACTGGCGGCGGGATCCACTGCCGCAATTTCTCGAGTCATGAACGCCAGTGTATCAGGGCCTTTAGGCAGTGCAGGTGAAGTCTAACTGTTTCATCGGAAACGTTGAACTGTCTTGTTGCAAGTTCACCACACGTTAGGCTACTGTCCTGTTCAATGGCCGTATTCAGGACTCCGTCATTCAAGACCCGTGGTCGTCCTTTGCGAGGCTCATAAAGGAGAGACAAATCTCTTGACTTGAATTTGTGAAACCCAACGCCTTGCGGCACGTTTATTCACAACACTATCACCAAACGCTTGACACATGCAGCGACTTGGTGCAGGTGCTGATATGCCCACTTTGAAGTCGGAAAGCAAACCGCCCCGAATGAGATCTGTAGACATTTTTATCCTTCTCCACTACTGTCCGGCTTATATCTGATGGCCAAGCACGGTGCGTTGATGCTCCTACTTTCGGGTGTCCGAATCTGAAAACAATTGCTACACGCATTGCGTATATATTTCAACTTCATTCAATGGCAAATCAAAAAACGGACAGAACTTTTTTGGTTACCTTGTTATTCTTTCAGGGTTTATTTATGAAGATTTCATCGTTAATTTCAATGCCTATCTGAAGTGCCCTCTGCCGAAAGTCCTCATAGAGTAGCTTTATATTTGTATACAGTAGTTTATATATATATTATTGGTCAATAATGTGTAGTACAAATTTGATTACTATTGTATCAATTTTGTTACTTCCTTTTTTGCCACGGTGGACTGGAATACTAATAAGCCATTTCCATTGACTTATTTTCTTTTTCCAGCGTATTGTATCCAACTACTGTCAAATGTCATTTCAAGTTATTGTAGACATGTTTTTTTTCGCTAATGCAAAATTTTAGAATAAGCTTCGGAAGAATTGTTCGTTGCATTTCGCATACGTAGGCGATGTAATTTACTGCTTCTACAAGGTATGTATTGCGGGTAGAGTAATTACTGCAGTTATCCCATTAATCTGCCGTCCTTCTACAACACCTGTGTTTCTGTTGCACTGACTTGCGTCCGTTTACATGGGACTACATGGTGAGCCGTACTGTTAGCTCTTTCATTCATGTGTATAGATCCCTATAAAAATAACCGAACACCGGCAGTACGGCAGGCTGCTCCAGCTGCCTCACTAACTGCTACGTAATAAAGCGATGATTGAATAGCTTCCAAGAATTTTTTACTAATTGTGCAATAGCTGTGAAGAAGATCTGTGCTGGCCTAAGAAATAAGGCGCTGTAACGTGGAGTTGATATTTCTTCTACTGCACATAGCAAAAGGAACATTCCTCATTACTTGCAACTCAGCATTTAGGTTAGATGTGAGCTGTTAGACTCATTGTCAAATTTGACTTCTTTGTGTAGAGGACGTATCGTGGTGAGAAAATGATAATGAACTAACTTACTTGAACACCGTTAGTAGTGTTGATCCGTTTTTACCCTTTGGTGTTTTCTGTTTGGGCTTTTATTTTGAGTTTCAGTTGTAAAATGTCGGTTACTTGATTTCAAATTCAACTCCATTTGTATGGTGGTATTCAATAATTCTGAATGTGGATGTGCGCATATTTTCAAACGTCTAACTTTTATAAGAAATTGTTCTCGTTATTTTTGCCCAAATCGGGCATGTTCAGCTACTATTAGCTCAACTGATTTTTGTATTGTCATTTAAAACATCCACATGTTATTGGCTGGTTTCTGTCTCATCTAGACAATATTTTGTCCGACTTCGCCTTTTACAAGTTATTCATTCAAACTGATTAATTTTTAGCCTAATTTTCTCGTGTTTTGATGTGTCGTCGTAGGTGTCAGTGCGGGCCATGACGTAGGGTGGAAAATGATAAAATTACCATTTCCAGTGTGCAATTTGATTCTATAAAAATAGAGGCACTCGAAAATGCGGCCACTTCTCCGAGCCTGGGAAAAGCAGAATGTTCCATGATACTGACGTTAGATTTTCTGTAGTGCGATAGTTGTATCCCCCTGAGGGGTTTCGAACAAAAAAATAGAGTTCGAAACCCCTCAGGGGGATACAACTATCGCATCTATGGGAATTAGCACTTCCAGGGGGAAAATGTGTGAAGGCCCAAGCTGAGAGTAAGGTAGGCCTTCTTTTTGTTAAACTAAAAAGCTTTTATAAGGTCAAGGACATCTTTTTTTTCAGTTTACTGCTGTCTTGTTTTTCAGCACTTACTTTTTTTCTCAACTTACNAGTTCTCGGTTGTTATCGTTTGTCAGAGTTCTTAAACTCAACCTTTGCTTAAGAATTATTTGCTACCTATCCTACGTAAAAGGAGGCATATTTTGAACGATGGCTGAAAAGCACTGTCGTTTTCAACCTACATGTTTTTACAGAACGAAATAAAGATGGACGGGCCTAAGCCATGGAGGCGGTTGCTACGCGGTCGTACGTGCCTTTTGATTTTCCCTACACCTGTATTGTGTGTTTCTTGGGTGTATTTGAATTCTTGAACGTTCGCCGATCCTATCAGGGAGATACAACTATTGTATCTACGGGAAGTAGCACTCCTAAGGGAAACATGTGAGATCCCGAGCTGAAGGTTAGGCAGGCCTTCCTTTTGTTGAAATAGAATTGGTTTTTGTTTTGCCACGGGCTATCGCTATCTTTTATCTGTTCTCTGTTGTCTTGTTTTCACCACCTACTACTTTCTCCGATTTTTGTCTAATTTTGCACCTAGGGAGAAAATGTGAGGTCCCGAATTGGAAGTTTGGGGTGATATTTTCGTTTTATTACGAACTAATTTTTATTTACTGCTCTCATCTTTTTCAGCACCTTCACTTTTTTATTTGACTTCCATCTTATTTCATAAACTTCCTTCTTGAATTGCTGTTTCAAACTTACGCGAGGGATTGTGTGAGAACACACCTTCTGCATAGATGTCCCGTTTCCTGGACTCTATTATAAATGATTTTTTAATCCTCCCTCTTCTTGGAACGCCTGCTCTGTAGTTAAAGAAACTTTCACTAACTTTTATTCTGTCTTTAACTTTTGCGTCGGTGGTATCCATTTAGTCGTCACCAATTACTTGACTTTCAACTGATGTTTTTTCATGAACTCCTTTCATTCTTGCTGTTTTTATGCGCAGGGTGTGGCGGGTACACCTTGTGCTTGGATTTCCCTTTACTTTATTTCAATCTGTCTAACTTTTCCCGGGAATATGAATGACTTGAGCCGCTCGGTGCTGAGGCTATACCTGAGTGACTGAAATCATAAATAACCCGGTCTTGTAGTTGAATTAAGGACTAAGTGGGGCCTTCCTTTTTCCTCTCTTGAGAACACCTTTGTTGGTGTGTGAGAACTTGAACCAACTTGAAATCTAACCGAATCCTAAACAAAAATTGAGAGACTAGACTAGACATGGGCAATTCCTCTGGTGCCGTTCTACTGTACATTGTTGAAACTGCTACTAATTTTGGAATTCCGGTATCTCTGCTGATTCCTAGAAATTAGAGAAAGTACTTCAGATTTCGATGCTTGTCACACAATTCTTTGTCTATCGATTATTTCCGATCTTTTATTGGAAGCGTAGCAATCCCATAATGTACTCACTTCCTCATGCTTCACAGGAGGGAAAGTTTCCCCGATATTTTCGTAACATCGTATTAATAATATTACCGGTTCTTGCATTCACCTCATCAAATATTTAAAACATCGTCTTGCTTCATAATGTTTTTAGTCAATCATGCGAGATTTTTTAACTTTTGTGTGACGAGAGAACTGTGATGCGAGTTTCTGCCAACGTAGTTCATTATTTCGCCCTTTAACGAACGACAATGAAGAAACCCGCGACTGCTTTAAAAAACCATTTCAACATATTTTATTTCTAGTCGAATTTGTACCCGAATGGATAGTTTGCAGTTCACTGCCGAGTGGCCGTTCCTGTCTTATTCTGATGCCGTGGACAACCTGATTCTTGTGCCAGTGTAATGACGGTAGTTGTAATAGCTTTAGTGCGATTGAATAAGTTCGACCATTAAAGGGTTAAATTTATTTTTCAACTATGATTCCAGAAGCCTTTCTTATTAGGGGAATTATAACTATTGGATCTGAGGATAAGCACTCGCTAGAGGAAAATTTCAAGTCCCAAGCTAAAGATTAGATAGGCCTACCTTTTGTTGAAATAGGCGTTTTGATTAGGGTCATATTTTTACTCTCTGCACCGCTGTTTTCTACACTTATTACTCTCTTCGACTTTTATCTTTTTTCAAAATTCTTTTTAGTCTTGGTGTTTTTTATGCCCAGTTTGTGGGAACGCATCTTGTATTTCAATTCCGTGCTCCCTCAATTGGATGCTTAATGATGCTTTCCTCTCTTCGGAACATTTTTATTGTCGCTAGAGCGATTTAAATTGAGTCATTATCTTTTTTTAGGTAGCCTGCCCTAATCGGCTTTGAGTGCGGAGCGTGTGCTGACGGCAGTCCTATCATTGTAAATTGCGGCAATGCAGACATCATGAATAGCATTTGAGATTAATGATAATTTAGAGCGAAGTCTTTCCTTGAAATACTACATGAAGTAAATTAGCTTGAACAATACATGCACTAAATGTTAATATTTCTGTTTACAGTCGTCACGCGTACCCACGATGGAGTCGACGTACACCCGCAATGAAAACCTCCGCACCCTGGACAACATTCTGGGCCACATCGGCAACACGCCCCTCGTGCGCCTCAACAACATCCCCAAGAGCTTGGGCCTCAAGTGCGAAGTTTGTAAGTTTGATCCATGGACAGTGCATCGGAACTTCTTGTCGTAGATAATTCTACTTTTATCAAATTCTAATGAATTCGGGTACTGTAATTTTCAGCGTTTTTTTCTATACTTAATTATGCTAAATTATTTGTGCAAGTTTTGTGTGATGTTGTATCCGATTATATGGAAGATTTTTGTAATATTTCGTTATATATTTGAATGATGTTGTAATCTGTGGAATTCAAAATGATTTTTTTAAGACTGAACTTTCGCACTTCTTAGTTCCTCAAAAAGTCATGGATGCCGAGTAGAACCGTATACAGTATGAGTTTCTTGTCTATTTCTCTACTTTGTCTCAAATTGGAGATGAATTAAGAAATTCAACTTTTTAGATGAACAGTTTTCAAACTAGGAATCGAGCACATTGATACCTCAATAAATCATAGCTGAAGTCCCAATTAACACGTTGACTGTCTATTGGGGCATAACTAGCTAGGTAAATTGCCCATTTACATATCGGTGTGAATGAACAGCATTCAAATTATTTCAACCTCTTTTTTAGAAGAGATTTAAGCTTACGTGTTAAAATATCATCATGCTGTTAGATTTTTACACTTTTCAGAAAAGATACAATTTGTTCGAGCAGTTGAGTCGTTTTTAAACTTTTTTTTTACTTACCACCTTACTTAACATGAGACCGCTGGACGCCTATGTGCGTCCAGCGGCAGCGAACGTGTTAACTGTTAATCATGAGATTCCAGTTACAGATACTGCGAAGTCACTGGGTAATTTTAGATTGCATGGGGCATGCGAATTTTTCTTCATTCTTTTTGTACATGTTCGGCAGGTTTGAATGTCAGATCCCAGCTAAAAGGTTCAGTAGTTTTTTTTGTTTAAAATAGGTTTTTATTTTGATACTTGACCTCTTTTTTCAGTTCACTGCTGTCCTGTTTTTCAGTACCTACTTCTTTCTCCTTCAACTCAAATCTTGTTTCATAAATTTTTTTCTCTACTCGCTGTTTTTATGCACATTGTGCATGGATACCGTGTTTCCTTCTCGGCGTTCTAAATGGTGCCTTCTTAATTCTTTCCTCTCTTTAGAACACCTTTGTTTCGGTGTCACGACACGAGCTTGGGCCTGTCGGCCTCTCGTTACGATAGAGGAATTCAAACCTCGATAGTCAAAGAAGGAAAAGGGAATTAAAGATGGAAATACACAGAACGAGGGCGTGACAGAAAGGTGGAAATTTGAAATAGCAGTGTTCGCATAGTGCACCACGAGTTTTCCTTAGTTTTACCAGCATGAATAATAACGACAAAATTTGAAAGATTTAAACATATTTTTATTTAACGTGGAACACGCGAGTTAAAGCACACAAAAATCTAAACGAAATGATTAAAAGGAGCATGAGTACCATAATGAACAGTGCACATGACATTCCTGACATAAAAATTTAATGCGACATGATATTCAAAGAACAGGGGTGTCACTCTCACCGAGAATCAAGATTATCAATTACTAAGCGTGAGCAAATGATTAACGGTTGCACAAAATTTAAGGCAAATTCTAAATAACATGAGATCACGAAGTAATGAGGACAACGTATGACAGGGTGACATCCTTGCTCACCACAAGGTGTCAAAATGTGGAACACGTTGCGCTACGCACAACGTGAAACTCTCAACACCACAATAAACAAAAACAAATCACTCCGAATAGCGCGCCATTTCACAACACTTTTCAATGCGCTTCTTGTTTCTAACTTGCACTTTTGTAATCATTACATTGAATCCTCAATGCCACAAAATCACCCTAGCTCTTCTGTGATGCGTCGTTGGCGTTAGTCGAACTCCGCTTCCACTTGGGGCTTGAAGAATGTGCGAATGTGCGGCTGATCAGTCCGTTCCGCTGTTCCTTCAAGTTCGTGGGGCCGGGTGTTGATCGTTGGCGTCCACACATTCAGAGTTCTCAATCTTTGAGTACCGGGGCGGCCTGACCACTGCAGGACTTACAGTTTCCTTGCGTTGTTGCAGACTTCACGGCTGTGCGGTTAAAATCGACAGGCAGGAGTTTCTTGCGAGTTTGGAGGATAGGTGGGATGCTCCATAAGTTTTTTCCGGTTGAGTAGTTGACCTGCTGTGCCACTCGCCATCTTCTTTCTTATCTTTGGCGTTCACCGAAGTAAAGCTGAAGACGATGCTGCGTTCTCTCCAAATTAGCGTGGGCGTTCGGTGTGCTTTATTTAATCTTGAGTGGTTCCTCTGCCAGGAACGCCGTCTTGAATTGTTGATTTGCCGGGGTGTACCGGCAATTTTGCCGTTACCCCAGCCTCGCACTCAAAATCTATGCGTCTCTCCTATTGCGTCACCGAGAGAAAAATCCTCTCGATTCTTCTTGTGTCCTGCTTTTATGCGTTCCACTTCGTTCCTTCTCGAAAGTTCTCGAATCTTCATGGTTATGAAGACAGCATTCTAATCCTGATTGGTGGAATTCTCGTTTGTCCTGACGTCTCGAAATTTAATTGGTGCGTGCTCAGACACACCCCCTTGCGCGGTTCCTTCTAGAGCGCTCATTGGCTTGGGTGATGCGGCTGTTTGCAAAGGCCAACCCTCGTATCCCTCGCGCCTCCGAGGCTCGTTCCCACGCTTACGTGGAACCGGCTTAATTAACGGTCTGACATTCCAATGTCAATCGCAGCTTTCCGTGCTCCACCCAACAAAATACAACAAAATATTGCCCAACGAAATATTTCGTTACAGCGGTTTGGGAGGCTTAAACTAACATCTAATCAAATCTTCGGTAAGTTTGAATAATCTACGTTTGTTATTCTCCATGTTTCACATTAGTTCTGAATTGTTTCTCCACTTTTCTAAAATCACATTTTAGTTCATCGGAAATTTTAAAAATACTCGAGAGTAAAAATATGAGCAAGCTAAGTAAAAAACGACGTTTCGACCTTTTACTGCGATCAATATCAAGGTATATCTGTAAAAACAAATGTAAAATCTTACTAAAACTGAACGTACAAAGTCATTGAGTATCTGTCAGCTAGACTAAATAATCATAAGCTAAATCCTTAGTAGTTCATGGTAAAATTTTACCATGGTCATTTTCAGACGTTTCGCACAAGTTTGTCACTCGAATTTATCAGTCATTATAAAATTGGCAAATGAATGTTAACAAATTATCACCACTGAAGCTTATAAACGTAACCTAACCACGCAACGGAACGCGGCACACTGGCTCATTAAAATGTTACGAAATCGGACTCTGTCACGCCAGTTTGTGCACTCCCGCACTACAGCCGTGACGAGTAAGCTCCGGAGACTTTCTCAGAGCGACCCCGATGAAAAATTCCCCATAATATTATTATTATTCTAATAGCGACTCGTGTATATTCGATTATAGTGATGTTTGGTGACTAGGGAGAGTAATTAATATACTTACTTTGAAACTTTTATCATGTGATCACTTAGCTCCATGAAACTGCACATAGTCATACTAAAACATGACTTACTAGTATCAGGACAAATGTTCTGTCGAGGTAACTCACTGCCTGACGGATTCTTACGATACACCGAACATTTGTGCAGTTAAGTTATTGTAGCTCTGCCAGACGCGTTGTAATTATCAGCGTTTTCTGAAAGAATGTAAACTTTTTATACGTCCAAGAGTTATCGTAAAAATCCCATAAATTAATTACATTGAAGAGTTGAAAAATTTCACATTTGTCAAGAAACTAATGAAATGAGTGTGTTGGAGATGAAGTTCTTATATGGTTCATTGTTATGTATATTCTGTCTATACTTCTTGATATATTTATGGTAGTAATAATATTTAGTGTTCAGAGACCGGTATAAATGTCATTTTGCATCTTTGTTTTGTTTGTATTGTGTCATGGCGGCCAGTTTTCTCAACAACGAGGATCGTTGAACGTTTAAAGCTTATGAAAATCTCAAAATTTTTTGAACTAGCTACCTTGTAGTACACGTGAAAGCGAAGTTAATTTAAACTTTGTTCATTTTCGAATTATTACAGATGCAAAGTGCGAATTCTTCAGCTCGGGGGGCAGTGTAAAGGACCGCATCGCTCTACGCATGATAGAGGATGCGGAGAAGAAAGGCCTCATCACGCCCGGCCAGTCTGTGCTGATCGAACCCACCTCCGGTAACACCGGTGAGCGACTAATGTAGCATGGGGCGTTCTGCAGAAGGCAGAATGTATCTTGAACAATAGTTGTTTTAATAATATATTGCTAAATTCTGATAGTTTCCAGAGCGTAAATACGATTTGTCAGATTCAGTATTTCAGTTTTGTTATCGCTCTGTGAGCGCAGCGTGCAGTAGACCCCACTCTACCATGTGCAATGCTGCAATTACTAGGAGAACACACAAAACGTCATTGCTTCCTGATGAATACTTTAATATTCCTTTAATTTTTTCGTTGTTACCCACGTTGTTCCAAAGTCAAATCTCTCCCCAGTATTCTCGTACGTGAATGAGCTAATTAATCTTCATTTCCGTACTTACGTTTGTCACGCTCAGGCATCGGGCTGGCGCTGTGCGGAGCGGTCAAGGGCTATCGTACCATCATCGTTATGCCTGAGAAGATGAGCGACGAGAAGGTAAATGTGGTATCAGTGCGCTTATGCAAACCTAGTGGTTTACTTTTTCATATAGCATTTTGCTCAGAATACAGGCAATTACCCAACGGTAATATAAGTCAATGTCTAAAGACTTGAATGCGACGTTCGTGAGCAGTTGGGCCGCCTTTGTCGTGTTTTTTCCGGTTTGTGGTTTTAATAAGCTTCTAACTTGATCTTGCGTCAATAATTCAATTGAAATTCTAGAAATTTATGCTAATCTTTTACCAAAAATTTGTTATCTTATTTCAACGTCGAAGTCAAGAAGAAAACAAAACGAATCACGCTAAGCCGTGATCCTCCAATTTCATGTTCACGCGTGCCGTTGTTCGCTCATTGGAGTCGCAATATCTCCGAGTATTTCTATGTTTGAACGACACTCATGGTAATGTAGGTATCTATTTCATTATAAAATTACGGTATCGCATAATAAATCACTGATGTGTTGCAGGTGTACGTGCTGCGGGCTCTAGGCGCAGAAATTGTCCGCACTCCAACTTCTGCCGCTTTCGACTCCCCCGAGTCGCACATCTCCGTAGCCAAGCGACTGGAGAAGGAGATCCCAAATGCAATCATTCTCGATCAGGTCTGTGCTCATCATTGTGAATATTATGACAGTTTAATTTGATCGCTCTTCAGTTTTGAAATAATTTAATTTTGTGCTTTGCATTGTGAATAGTACAAGTTACACCTTTTGATAATTTCTTCGGTTCCGGAGAATGATAATGCTTTTACATGCTACATGAAAGTATATTCGTGCGCAGTACAAAAGTCCCGGCAACCCAAACGCTCACTACGATGGCACGGCAGAGGAGATCTTGCAGCAGATGGACAGCAAAATCGACATGATCATTTGCGGTGCGGGTACCGGGGGCACCGTTACTGGCATTGCTAGGAAATTCAAGGAAAAGGTAGGTTAATCAACGGGGCTGGCACGGTGTGTCTTTGCTTATACGTCAGTAAACGCAGCTGTCTCCAGCTCCTAAGACTCCCTTTGAAGAGTGATAGTTAACGTGGTCTTCCGCTTCAAAGTATTCCTTAATTATTGTCGAATTATTGAAAACGATGATGAATGCCTCAATATTTCACTACCTGTCCTGTGAGAAACTATGTAACTGTCACGCCAGCTTAGATAGCTGGATTCTTAAGGCAACGGTGGTAATGTAATTATGAACCGTCATGAAGCCTCACTGTCGTAGATGTGCTCGCTAACTAGTGTGATCATTAATTACAGCTTCGTCGACTTGCGAGTAGTGACACTTTTATTTTATTATTATTATCATCCTAATGTGTCACGTCGAATGAAAAAAGTTCTTGGATACCTGTAGTTGGCGGTGTTGAGGCTTGTTCACTAATTGTGTATCGATGTTTGCAGCTGCCGGACTGCAAAGTAGTGGGTGTTGATCCTGAAGGTTCCATCCTCGCTGTGCCCGAAGAGATGAACGAGACCAACGTTACCAGCTACGAAGTTGAGGGCATCGGCTACGATTTCATTCCTGAAGTTCTTGGTTTGTTTATTTTATTAGTTCACTCATTGCCTCCTCATTTTGTTGACCTGATTTCTTTCTTGTAAGAAATTTCACAAGTTGCGTGACATGTGTGTCAGAAGACTCATCAATACAAATGCAAAAGCCTGGCGACTTTGAGTACGTTGGAGCCACTTTTCCACAGAGCTGGCCCTCTCGAACATGTCTCTTTGTCTTCATTTAATTCCTCAAAAGCGGATGTAAAAGAACGGATGCTCTTTATAACAAGCGGGAACGTGAGTTTCCAGGCGCTCTAAGAATAGTTCACTGGGCGGGGCTCTTACATGAAAAAGACAAAATGTTGGACCGAACGTGAGTGCTTCAAAAGCGTCTTATATAATGACAACTGACCTCAGCCATTCCTTCCAGAAGTACTAATATTTCTGCCAATTTTCTTGGGACGAATGGTAAAACGTTAACTTTGACTAAATTTTTCTTGTAGGTTAAAGGTGTCATATAAGATCTTCATTGGCTGATTCTAAATTAATTTATCTTACACTACGATGGCGTAAGATGCCTTCCTCACCAGTTTAAATCCTCTCAAACCTTGACTTGTGAATAGTAATTAGCACTGCTAATTATTATTACTAAGCACTGTAATTAGTAATTAGCACTGCTAATTATCATTACTACCGCTCGAGTCAGACAGGAATAAAAGTTTGTTTGCACTGGCTCGTAGCACTTGAAATTTGCATAGATGTCAACAAGACTAAATATGTATTTTTATAGAGGATGAAAAAAAATTTCTCTAACAATATAAGTGCTGAAAAAAATTAAAGTTTTTACGGGCTGATCAATAGAAGTTTCAAAAATCCCGTACAGCACCTAAATTCAAGAATCTCCATTAATTTTTTTTACTATTTTGAAATAGAACACCCACACTGATAATTTGTCCATGAACATGAAAATCCTGAAACTGTCTGAATATTTTTAATTCTCACGAAGTTTCAAGTACAAAATGGTTTCAAGTTATCGAAAAATTTTGACAAATTTACGTTTCAAATGACTACCATGACAATGTGACGAGAATAAGAAATGAGTTCGGCTTGCTGACAAGTTCCAATTATGAGTATAATTATAGTCAATTCAGGCTAGGGTTGATTATATTTAGCCGACTTAGGTCACATCAGTGTGCAAAAATTCATTTCTAATCTCATTGAAGGCTTCCGCTTTATGACCCTTATTTACTGAACAAAACATTCGTTGAAAAACTCGAAATATACTTTGAAAATTTCATTTTTACTCTGTTTGGGAGCCTATGTCTGATAAATGACTGCTTCAGAACTTAGCAGCTTGAAATGAATTTAGACCTACACAGCAACCTAAATCGATTCATGTAAAACACGTTTGATGGCAAGCAGAGTTCCGTTATCTGATTTTCCTGTTGGTTTATGTTTTTTTAATTCTCGTGTGATATTCTCCGTCTGGTTATTTCAAATTTATAATGGGATGTTAAAAACGTTTTTATGAAGATCACACAAGAAATTGAGACAAATAGAATAAGCACTTTTTGTGCTATTCTCAGTCGGAAGAAGATAAAGCTCTCGCTTCTAGGCAACCTCCTAATGATGTAAGAGAAAGATGAAACATACCTTAATTGTCGATTTGAAAAAAAAATGTATTGTGCATTAGAAGCTGTAAAAATACTTCTGTGGGAAAACAAAACTGATTAAATTGTCAGTGTTTTTTCTGTTAATTACATTATACCATACTTTTTAAAAGCGTAATTTATTTTTAAGCTAGAAATTTTAGCAAATTTATTTTGTTACCTTTGTTTTGAATTAGTTCCTATCAAGACTAGATATGATACCATAGAAACTCTGCGGCTTATTTGGGCCACAATGCCAATATGGTATTGCTTACCGTTAGATTTGAGCTCTTCGTATCTTGCTTCTCTACTACTGGGAGCTGTTTGTGGGAATAAATCTTACAAAATCTTTGTTCGTTATATGATACTTTTGTATTCCTATCCCTTTTGTAGTGAACATTTAATAATCTTGTAGTTAAGTTCTGAGGACAAAGACGAAAATCATTGTTTTTCAAATAGCGAGAAAATTTATGATTTCCTCGGTCTGTTGCTTATCCTTGAAGTTTTATGAGTTATCTTGTTCGTGCATTTCAAACGCTCCATAACATGAGCCTGTTTGATGTGAAAGTGATCAAATATTTTTTGTTTTCCAGAGCGCGACTACGTCGATATCTGGATGAAGAGTCGTGACAAGGAGTCTCTCTTGATGTCTCGTCGCCTGATTAAAGAAGAGGGACTACTTTGCGGTACGCTAGGCAGGAGTTGATTCTAAAATTCTCTTATTCTGTTCTATTTGAATTAAGTGATAAGCCTTGTTCTATACACTCTAAATTATCGTATATATAAATACTTAAACACGCTCTAAATAATCGGATATTTTCTTTAATCCTGTTCTCATGAAATAAAATGTATCATCAATGTTAGCATAACTGGTTTCGATGATTGAAGCCTAGCCTAGATTGCCCTCGCATGTTTTGAAGTAATTCAGTTTTTGACAGAATGAACTAATATCGCTTCTCTACTACTAGTAACTGACTTATTGAAGTCTAAACTTGGAGTTTAAATGCTGGGTGGAGTGTTGCCGACACGGACGATTTAAGCAATGAAAGTTTTTCATGTCAGATGGTTTTGTATGCAGGAGGGAGTTCTGGAGCAGCCATGGACACTGCCATGGTCGTCGCAAAAGAGTTAGATGCGGACCAGCGCATTGTAGTTTTACTCCCCGACTCCGTACGCAACTACATGACGAAGTTTCTATCTGACAACTGGATGGTCGAGCACGACTTCATGAAGGCCACTGAAGAAGAGGAAAACAGCATGTGGTTGGTGCTTTCTCATATGAGGGGGAATTTTGTCGGTGATAGGGAAAGAATAAGTACTCATAACTTAAGCTTGTGTTTCGGCATGTCATTCGTTCATTATAAAAAACATTGAAATAATTTTTGTGGTTATAATTGATAGTGTATATCGGTAAAACTCAAATCAATATCATCCATTTGAATTTTGGCCACAGAAAAACTGCGAAAGGCTACAGTATTACATTTCATTAGACCGAACTTTATCTTCGGATGTTAATTCAAGATCACTTATCTTATAACCTTGAATCTTCGTTGATCTGTTTCGTAATCTGATTTACTGGCCGGTGTGCGATAAAGCAAGGCATGTTTGCTCAGTGCTTGGAATGCTTGTTTAAACCTCTCCATTCCCGTGATGGCAGGTGGAGCTCGAAGAAGGTGTCATGCTTGCCTCTCGCCGCGCCCCTGACGGTGATGCCGAACATTTCCTGCCAGGACGCCATTGCCATAATGCAGAAGGAGGGCTACGACCAGCTTCCTGTTGTGGACCATGAAAGGTGAATTTAACATTCCGTTCACGTTGTCGAAATGTGGAGGTATACCAGAGTGCAGAAACAGCTCACAAGCGTCCGCACCTAATGAATTTTAATGTATTTTATCAGTCGGGTGTTAGTGAGATTGAACCTGCCAAATATACTTCTTTCGTTTAAGGTAGGTAATTTGTATTCTTGTTACAGTAATATTCTATTGTACCATGCGTCAGTGGAGAAGGAGCGAATGAATATAAAGCATGAAAAATAGCTACTGGTGGTCTGTATTGGCGTCTACTGATGAATGAATAAATAAATGAAGTTTCGAAAGCGCTTGTTTGTCAACCTGCATATAATTAAATAAAACATTTGGAGTGACTCACGGGCAATTGAGCCAATATTGAACCCAGATAAGATAAATAAACGAAATTGGCTTCAAGTAAAAGCAAATAAAAGTTCGGACAAATTAAGCAAACAACAGTTCAACTTTGTTTTGATGTCTCATAGTTTCAGAAATACATAAAAAAAATTTAGCATTGCACTTGACAAGCCTTGTGCGTTATTCGTTGTTGGTGTGAATGTAAATAGATAGGGCGTTTAAATACATTTGATTTGTTTCATTCCAGCGTGATTCAAGGCGTAGTGACGCTGGGCTCACTCATGTCCAAGATAGTGAACGGCAAGGTGGAGTCCTCCAGTCCTGTAGCTCACAGCCTCTACTCGAGCTTCAAGCGCATCACCTTGGACACTACTCTCGGCAAGCTCTCCACCATCTTGCACAGGGACCACTTCGCCCTCGTTGTCCACACACAGCGACTGTGTAAGTTTATGTGCAGTGCTCTCATATATATTTTAACACTTTGACGCTCCTGAATGTAAAACAAGAGTTCACTCGAGACGAAGCAGTATCTACAAACCCTGACGTTGAACGCTGATGCATGTTCCTCGGTCTCGTTATAACATCCCTTGTCCCAACCCATTTTGTGCCTCAATGATAGTAGGGCTGATACTTCTAGCTTATTGCCTCAAGAGAATTGCATTGCAAATATCAATATGAAAAAAATGTATTCCTTCTATATGTAAAAAAATTTAGTTTTAGTCGCTAGTTAAATTCAACTTGAACACATAGGAGCCGTTCACGCGTGACTGTATTGCTATTTTTGGCATTAGAAGCATAATAATTCACGATGTTGGCTTTTGGAATAGTGATCTGGTACATTACTGCGGTAATTCATCTTGTTGACCTGGACACGACTTGACCAAGGTTGTGACGGTTATATTTGTGGTTCACAATTATTGGCAAAAAGTTCTCAAACGAAATTTTCGTTGTTAGAAAATGATCGACTACTTAGAAAAGGGCCGGATAATCAATTATTCCCTGCACAAATTATCAGTTCCCGAAGTTTCTTGTAAAAGTGCATCGTTCGATGTACTTTCACATTGGCAGGCTATTCACTGTATAATGTCGCAGTTTACGGGTTAAGAATGAATATTGAAACAAATTGAATTGGATATCTAGCCAAGTTTAAGAATCGACAAGACCAACACCACTGCTAACAAAGATCACCTTCTCAGTTAATATTCACATTCGTACATTTGTCTTGTGCCTGGTCCTTACTCGACTAGAGAACATGACTCGAAATGGTTGAGGGTTAAATTGATCAATTGATCGTGTAGAAAAATTTGGCAAGTACGCAATTAAGAAATCATTGTTTCAGTAATCGAAGTGAATTTCATAAATCTTGGTAACTGGATTCCTTTTTCAGAATCCTTTCATTGTTGAGCTTCGATTGTTAAGGCAATTTTTTGGTGGATTCGAACCATTTTTTGCGCAGAGTTTACATGTTTGTGTATTGTATCGTTTATAACGTGCTGAAGATAAAAAAAATCGTTTAAATTGGTGTGTTCGTATGAACGCAAATGTGATTTTATAAAACGTCTTGTACATATAAAATAATTGTACGTATAAAATAATTTAACTCGTGTTTTTAAAAGAATTTTTCTCCCATGACTTGGTTTTCCTCTTTTGGACGATTTTGCACCGTTTACATTTTCACAATTTTTTTGCATCTCCTTGGAACTGGATTTTACAGGCACGAGTAATACAGGTAACATTCATAGTCTTTTGTGGTGTTCAATTTAACTCTTGCTTGAATTTCTAATATATGTCTTGGTTCTTGCTTGCTGTTATAGTGACTTCTTTGAAAAAGCATCGACTTATCGCTCTTTTTCTTACTGCGAACTTTTGCCGTTAAGTTTGGCGGTGGAAAATTTCTACTCTCAAAACCAAAGGATTAATGGAAATTCTACTTCGTCAGATCTCTGTTTCTTACTCTTTTCTTTGTGTGATTTTTCCATCCATTCAATAAAAGTTACTTGATCTTTTTTTTGGTGGGAGTTTCCGCCTGGGAGTGTAAAATTTGAAGTCTAGAATTCTTGTGTAAAATATTCCACGTAATTTCTTAGCTCTTTTTGTGAATACTTCGTGAGTCTGTGTTAATGAACTACTTCTTTTATCGCTGCTTTTTTCGATATTTTTATCTTCCGTAGTGTGTTGTTTGTTTGCTTATTCTTTGTGAATATTTAATCTAAAAATTAAACTTCTAAAATCAAACTGACACGTCAATGTTGAGTATGTGACATTCAACTTAAATCGTTAGTATCATTTAACTATTTTGTATCAAAGAGTGGACTTATCATTTGCGTAGCGGACCTTCAGTGCTAGTGTGCCAAGCAAATGGAACTGGACGGTATCAAAGCACCTGGTTTGCGAGCACTGTAGGATGTTACTTTTATAAATTCGCGCCTCTGTTGCTAAATTCGTGTCTTTGGTCTCACCACTGTGTGCATTCTAGAGATGGGAAAAATTTGAAACCCATCGAATTGCGAGTAAAATTATAAGAATGAGAAACTGCATCGAAGCCTTTCACGAGACCACATTTTTCATCTACCTAATTAATAACTCAGTGGAATATTTCAACACGAAGTTTATGTGTTTCCAAACTTTTTAAAATTTTCACTGGATGCGTGAATTTGTAATAACTTATTAGCCAATTCTCTTTGTGTAGAACTAATTTTCGATGAATGATAATTCAATATTTTTCTAGTTTTCAATGCCTTTGCATTGCTCTATAAATGGTACAAAAGGTAAGTTTTCTTTTGAGCGTCAACACAATTCTCGTTTTGGACGAAACGAATTGAAGGTGTTTCTAACGGTTAGTGTCTTCATAAAATTTTAAGTTCACGTCAGAGAGTTAACACCAACAACACAAAACAATTATTTTTACTAGCTGTTAAGATTGTGCGAACGGCTCAAGTGCTCCGTTTAGCGCAGTATTCATTTTCATTTTGTTCACCATTAACGAAAGATTTAAAATTTACATTAATATCCAATTCAACTTTTGAAGAGCTGTGTCAGCAACAAATTTAGACGATAAAAACTCGGTGGTAAAGTTGTTTAAAAATTCCAATTTTCATACTCGCATTTTTTTCGTGCTTTGTGGGGCCATGTTTGAAGTGCTCGGATTGAAACCTAGCCATTTCCGAATTATCCGTCGCTCATTGTTGGTCAATGTTTTATCGTAACATGTTACAACACCCTTGCAGATGAAGGTAAAAGTTCATGCTGGAGTTCTCCTTTTCTTTGTAAACCGCATTCTCAGGAGAGAATTGTTTGTCGTTCAAGAATTTTAACTGTGTAAGAGGCAGAGAACATGAAAAATGGCCACAGTTGCTTTATTAATGCATATTCCTGGAGATATTTTGTAGGTAAATATTTAACGAAAGACAATTATTTGCATTTTTTTTCCAGATTTGAAAGGCTCTGTCCAGGAAAAGGAAGTTTGCATCGGCATCATTACGCAGATCGACCTGCTCACCTACATCACGCGTAAAGACAGCTACCGCCACAATTCCAATGATCCCGCTCCTCAGCTCACAAACGGCGCCGATGACGCCGTGTAGTTCATCTGGCCCGCATGATCTCTTTCAAAAGCAATGTGGCTTCTTTAGAAGTATCGAGTGAAGTTCCATCTGAAACTTGAATTAGTTTATTCTAGATGATTGTTTAAATCTAAACCAATCCTTTGCTTGTGGAAAAATTCTGATTATTCAACTAGTTTCAACTTAGCTAGAAGTATAGCAATCGTAGTTAGAAGGGATTTTGGTGGTGAAACTCCGTGTTATTCACGAGAAAGTGAATGTATCCGGTACCGCGGATGCGGAAAGTATTTATCAACACTTGTCAGTTATTTTCATAAACTAGGTGTGTCAGTCTAAAATTAGCGCGATTTACTGGAGAAAATAAGTTGAAAATCATAATTTAGCGATCGGTTTTAAATTCTAAATTAACGTAAAATTTGATTCGATAATTTTGAAGGGAGTATTTCAAAGTTTTCGATCACATACTAGTGAATTACAGGTTCAAAAAGTAGTTTTAATTCTTTTATAGCTTGTAGAGTTATCTGCTCTCAGTCATGAAAGATACTTTCAAAACGGAAAAGGATTTGTTATGGTGTTGCCACTGATGGAATTCCTCACTATTTCATCTTTTTTCTCACCAGCGCATCGCACAATTTTTCGCTTTCACGAGCTGTACAGTTAAACCTCGACATACGGTTACCTTAACATACGAATTTTCCAACATACAACGTGAAGCTCGATTAAATTAGCTACTCTGTACCCGACGAAAAATTCAATGCACGACGTCGATGTTTCATGATTAGTCAGTTATGCGGCAACACTCACCCCGAGAAGGACGGAGAGTTGAGTTCACAGTTGCGCTTCACTCCGTAAGGATCTCTGGTGATTGGTTTTTACTTCTTAGGATAATTAGTGTTATTTTTTCATTATTCCATCATCATGGGCCCCAAGAAGGCTAGTGCGTGGAGTAATTGTAGTAGTAGTGGGGTGGTAGAGAAAAAATTGAAAAAGATCATGAAATCTTTCATTAGAATCAAAGCAAGAAATCATAGAAAACCATGAATGTGGTGTGCGTGTGAGCGATCTGGCTAAGCAATGTGGCCGCAACGTGTTTACGATCTCGACCATTAAAAAGCAAAAGGAAACCATGTTATGGTCGATTTTTGTGCTGTAGAACGAATTAGTTTTACATGTATTCCTATGTGAATAATTGATTAACATACGATAAATTCAACATGCGACGTAGGTCCTAGAACAAATTAAATTCGTATGTCGAGGTATTACTGTACTTTGGAAGTGCTATAGTGGTGTAACGCTGGCGACCTCGGTAGAAACGTTTCCGTAAAATTATTATTGGAAGTGCTCGAAAATTTGATCAAATTTCTTATTCCTTATAACTGCGTACAGATTTTCTTTCTGATGCAATAGAGGTAGAAGATAAATCCTCTCAATACTTTTGAAGTCAAGGAGCATTCCACTGTGATTTCTCCTCTCCTTTGATTTTTCCTCTTTGACCGGCTGCCAAGTACTTTCCAAACGAGTAGGCTCTGTTGCGCTCTTCAATGAGGTAAAATTCGTCATTAATTTGTTTCTTCGTGTTGGTGATACTAAGCATGTTAAGATTCGTGACATAATTCAATCAGTCTTGTATCGTTTCACTTTGTTCTGTAAGATGAAGCCTTAATCATAGATCAAATTACGCTGGTTTGAGGATAATTTAAATCATGCCACTGCATTGATATCCAGGATGCCGACCTGTAATTCTAATCGTGTTGTCACTTATAAAATGCAGAAATTGAGTCGCCTTAATATATCTACTAATTGGTAACTACGTAAAATAGTCTGTAGTGATAGATTTGTCCACGAGGAGCACAAATCTGTGCTGTAGCTAGCGCGATTTTTTCACCAGAGCTAAGTTATTTTACGTACTTGAAGTGAACACCCTTGAAGGTGCGGGGTAGTACCTTGCTAGTTACGCTGGTTCGTTAGATTCCATTTTGACGAGTCGCAGTAAGTATAGGGCACCCGCATATTATGGTCAAATTGAGCTGTACTGGAACCAACCATGGTCATTCAGAAACCTTCAAGATGGCTTCGTTAGAAATAGCTCTCACTTGCTGGGATTTACACAGTTCACTTTTATTGTAGCACTTCTTCATTTGTAGCATGGACGATCATTTAGACATAGTACGATGTCTGCATGTTTTAGCAGTTAATCAATTTTGAACTACGTTCTTTTGAATTTTCGATATATTCAGAAATTTGTTTGCCTGAGATGGGAAACTGTGTTTTCTAGCAAATTGATACAATTTCATGGCGCTTGAGCATTCAGTTGTGAATTGAATCATGATCTCGATGTTGTTGACATTTTTGAGTGTTTTTAAGGTTGTGGACGTTTAAGAAATGAAAAGCAAAGTTTTTATTGTCAGCTTTTTTGGGTTGTGCCATTTCTAGCACATTTTTCATTTCAGAATTTGGCTAGTCATACGTTTCTTCAAACCGTCCTACTGGTTGTTATTTCTTGTGTAGCAGTGGCTGACTACGGAATACTGGCGTAATTTTGTTGGAACTTTTCTTATAATCTTCTCGTGTCTAAATTGGTCTCATCGTTGTTCATTTATTTCTACTCAGATACGGTTCCGCCACAGGTATTTTCTTTTTCTGTTCGCTTATAATAATTCGAAACAAATTTTTTACGTTTTGGTTTAGAATAGTGAGCTAATTCCAGTACCTGTTTTTATTACTTGTGTAAGTATTGTGCCGCTGTCCCCTTGTAAGTTTTTTGTTAGTTCAATTTTGTCTTTGGTTCATGACGGTTTTATTATTGTACGTTTCTCAACATGATGTGCTTTTCACTCCTGCTCTCTCCATTTATAATAGAGCGTATGAAAATATCTGAATATTATTTATTCCTTCGTACTCACTCAAGCTAGTAATTTGCGAATTTAACCTTCAGCGTTTCATGGATTGATTTCATCGTACAAATGCTCATAACTAAAGCACGCTTCACACGTTGACGCGATGGATTAAACTGAAGTTCAATATTCGACTCAAATTTAAAGTCAATTGTAGTAAGTAATTTTGAAAATAGCAAACATTAAACTGAATCGTGTAAATATTGAGCTTTGATTAAGTATGTATGAAAATTGAGTTTGACCACTGGTCATTCAGCAGTATGGTCATTCCATCCATGCTCACTGGCGATCCACGTCGCGGTCGAAGTGTTAACTAATGTTTTTGATGTATTTCGTACTTCGAACAGCTTTGTTGTAAGAGCAAAAAAAAATCCCGTACGATTATTAGCCTGAACTCGCTTGGACTTCTACGTTTCTATTCAAACAATTTGTTTTTCAATTTTCGTGTAAGCTCAACGTTTGCTCTTGGATACAAAAATGTACCTGGCATGAATCGAACATACTGCTACAAATCAAGTAGGAACAAAGAGTCGACATGAGTAAAACTTCGTGAAACCCGATCGACTAAAAGTAGACAAAACACGAAGGAAAATTTCTGTAATTGTGTGGATCTTTGTAATTCACTTGAAACTTGAGTTAGAACCTTAGCGTAAACGTACCGAGAGAAGTGTAATCTTCTGCAATATTTCGAAAAAATCTGTTCGTAGTAATAACAAAGTTATAGAATCTCTCATTCGACGGAAAATGAATCAAAACGTGTTTCTAAGATTTTCCAAAGCCTGGTTTACTCAGGGTTGTGGGATTTGTCGATGGATTGGAACAAATATTTTAATTTGCATTCTCGATTTGTCGTGCATGGCCTGAAATCTCATACCAATGGTGTGACGTCACGATTTCTATGAGCAGGCCTGGAGACAAAGGTGTTTTTTAACCCGTTCTCCAGCAAATTTTGTTGCTGAAAACTTTCCATTTTCAGGCAAATTTGTCCTTGTTTTATTGTACTTCCAAAGCACAACTCGTGGACGGATGAGTGGGATCTAAATCAACGAATAAATTTGTCCGTGGCTGTTTCAGAAACATTTTGGTTTTAGGTGAATTTACTCGTCGCATTCAGAAAAAAAAATTATGTGAAAACGTGTCGACTCGTCCTTGCCGAGCGAGGGGTTAATAGACTAAATCTAAGTTAATACTTTGACTGCGACTACTGAATATTAAGTTCAATGCCAAACTCAAATTTAATGTCAATTGTAGTAAACTATTTTGAAAATACCAAACATGAACTGGATCGTGCCTTTATTTAGCTTTGATTAAGTATTTATGATTATTGAGTTAGCGAGTCAAGTCGGTCAGCAGCATTATGAAAATTACCTCCGCGTACCACCGGTGGCGCACGTCGCAGTCAAAGTGTTAAAAATATTTCAACTCAATATTCGTGTCTTCAAAACAGTGCCACTCGGATATTTTATCTAAGCTGTAAATTAGTGGGATTCTCGTCACCTGGTCTGAAACGTGAAGAGCGTCAGACTGCAGCCACCTTGAAACGCTGCGGCAATCCACAACCGAATGCCTTTTTCTGGATCTTAACGCTGAAACAACGCTCTTGTAACCTAGCAAAAGAACAAGTGTAGACACTTGAATGATGAGAGCATCTACTGCTTTACGTACGTAATCCTCAGAGCCACATTGTCCAAATAGCTAACTTAACTTGTGTTGTGTAGAGAACATCTATAATTTACAGAATCAAATTAATCGCTTGTCTCAAAAGTCTTGCTTGGTGACTTGAGAAGGTAAGAATTATTGCGTGGAGTCAGAAATTGTCGAGTGCGAAACCTGTGAAAAGCCTAGTAAGTTGAAATCATTCTTTTGTTACCTGTTGAAGATTGATGACTGAAATGACGCTCGAGTAATTTCATGTTTGCAAAAATAGTCATCAACAAATCCTTATTGCAGTGGAATACATAAGTTTTAAAAGTCTTTGAGATGGAATTTTTTGCATGGGCACTTTGACCTGTTGTTTTTTGGTAGAAATACGAGGAAAAGGTGAGGAAACAATGATCTCGTACTCAAACAATTAAACTAAGTAAACCAGTCCTTTTTCATATAGCTGCTTCTCAGTATCAAAAATTGTATATTTTCTTATTTATATGCGATCAAATGAAGGGATCGCAGTCTTCATGGGTAGCTGTGCTGCGTAAGGAAGAACTGAAGTTAAAGAAATGAATAAGAAATTAGATTCATCTCGTGTAAGAGAATGATACATTATGAAATTTCTACAATTGTTCCTCGACCTTATGCTGGACTAACCAAGAACCACTGGTTGAGTATGAGGAATTTAAAAATGTTATCCTATGCATGAAAATGTGTGTGAAATCTTAGGTCTTTCTGCATCATTAAACACTACCAAAGGCGCCTGTGAGGTTTTAGTTGGAATGCAGGAAAACATTACGACGCTGCTTTAAGTTTTACAACGAACTTCAAAATGTTCATCGTTAAAAACATGGTGTTTACTTGAGCGATGTGTGAAGATAACAAATACGGTAGAATAAAAGTAGTTTTGCTGCTCAATGGCGTCTTACCGCAATCTTGTTTGTAATGTTGCTGACCTAAATTCAACATTGAAATTTCCCCCTGAAGACTCTTCTCACTTGAAGTAAAAGAAAACAATCAATGGGCACCGAAGCATGGCCACACTTTTCCATCCTCTGGTAACTCGACTCCCTCTTACTTCCTCCTGTGCTTTTAGCTCTACATCAATGTCGAAAAGAATTCAAAGAGCTGAAAAATTCACTACTTCGCCGTATTGACGTCTTATAAATGCTGAACACATTCGTCATTCGGTGTCAGCGTTCGCCCCGCCGGCGCTCCATCCATTTATTATGCTTTTTGAGGTGCTCGTGTGACGCTCTCACGATCGCACCTGCAAGGACAAACCAGGGACGTTTCCGAGGTACTTTACTAGCAGTCGTCACGTATTCTTCTACATCAGGCTCATACAGTCGACCTTGAGAGGTTAGTTGTTGGTAAGCTTGGCGCTAGCTTATTGGTGATGTAACTTCGATTGAGCACAATAGCGACTTACACTCGTTTAGAATCCAAAACTTGATACTTATCTAAGTGGAAATTTAAACCTAATAATTGCTTCAGTGCATCTATGAATCTTGCTATCTTCCTTAGTATATCTTCAAAATGTATATTCTTAATTACATTAAACTAACCCAATATTTTAATTTTACCTGCCGGGCAACGGGAAGACTGAGAGCTTAATTTTTCCTCCAGGAAAATTGTAGGAGAAACTTTTCAATTTTGCTAATTTTCCGGGAGTCAGTGGCTTGAGAAATTTCTCTCCATGGTTTATTTATAATAAATTCTTCAAAAATATACAACTCCTGGCTGTTTCTTAACAGTGTGCATCGTAAATACTTTGGTGATTAATATTGTCCAATACTATCGAAACATCAAGTGAGATTTTTGGCAATGATCAATAGGATGCATCGAGTTCTAAATTAAGTCTATACCCAGGGAAGAGGTAACTATTGGGATCGGGTTTTGAAATACAACGGAAGAAGGAGTTCACTTCGGTTTCTCGTCAAATGATCATGATGTCCCGTTAAACCAATGCTAAGTGTTTTAGGTCTTGATCGTATTTGCTAATGAAAGCTTGATGTATCAAATTTCAATGGAAAAATTAATGAAGACGTGAAAGCTTTCAACAATTTTTAAATATCTAACTGAAGTATTTGTCCAAACATTTTATATCAAATTTCTGATTGTTGTGATGGCTCTTTTGAGTAATGTGTTAAGTCACTTCGTTAATTTTTGCCAGTCTCAAACAAGGCTTAAATTCTTTATTGTGGAAATGTGTTGACTAATATCCTGGACAATATTTTTTGAAGTCGTGTCAGGAGTGGAGACATTTTTAACTCAATTGCAAATGGGCTCCTATAGTCAAAAGAAGCTAGTATCGTAGGTATGCATTTTGAGAGTTAGATTTTTCTCTATGATAGTTCCTAAAAGCCGGTTAAATGAGTTTCCTCAGTCCAGCTATTATCGATTTTCTTGAGAGGCAGAGATGCAGCAGTGTCCGACATCTGGCTCCCAACGGAGCATAGTTAAATATTAAGCATAAATATAATGTCATACTGAACATCATCTCTACGCGGAAATTTTACTGACGATATATAAACTAAAAAGTTAATAAGCCTACAGTCAGAATAAGAAGTGCAATTTTATTATATACGTTAAAGAGAAACTACAGTAGCAATGTACTACGAAGAATAGAATAGCAAAATCAAGCTATTACATCTTCCCAGTCTAAATTAGACTGGGAAGATGTAATAGCTTGATTTTGCTATTTAGGCAGCGAAAAACCTGCATGCAGGCGGCGAAAAAGTTAGACTTGGTTATCATTATACCTGCAACACAATAAAGCAAGTTTGCACTCATTTAAGGTATAGAAACGAGGTCAATACAACAGCCGATGACAATTAACTATATGGCCACCTTTACAATGTCATAAATACTCCCTACGAAAGTGAAATTGTTGATGACATCAATCCCATATGAACTAAGATTTAATCACCGTCCTGAAAATAAGCTCAATGGCTTTAAAAATGAAATCTTTTCAACATTACGTCCTTCAGCGGATAAGACAGAATAATTCTACATGTTAGACCATATTGTCACGACCTCGAACATCAGAAT
>JACJUY010000315.1:216765-246713 GCA_014220935.1 Platorchestia sp. MABIK
AACTTTCGCAAATACATACATTTCTGTGCCACCACGAACAAAATTGGTTGAAAGAATGTCTTGTTTTTAGGCCTGTATTTTACAAGCGTTACGTTGATGACACTTGTGTTTTGTTCAGAGATAAGGCTCATGCGAACCTTTTCCTCCAGTATTTAATTCTCGTCATAACAGTATCAGATTTACTAGGGAAGACGAAGACAACGACTGATTACCGTTTCTTGATGCTTGTGTGGAGAGAGTTGGCAATACTTTCATTGGTCTGTTTTTACAAAAAAAAACCTTTTCTGGTCTAGGGACCAGCTTTTTCAGCTTTTGTTCATACAATTTTGAGGTTTGCGGCATTCGTATTCTCATCCATAGAGCGTATAATGTGTGTTCTAACTTTCAATACTTACACAAAGAATTCGATTTTTTGCGACGACATTTTCCCAAAAAAAAACAGATTTCCTTCTTCTGATGTTGACAGGCATTTTAATAAAATTTAGTCATTTATTTATGACTACTCTCAATCTGTTCAGTCTTGGGCTCAATAAGCTTTCTCTGTGAAGTTGCCGTATTTTGGCCATCAGTCGTCGAAACCAACTGAGGATGTTAAACCCATATTCATAAGTTTTCCCGAAACTCAAAATTCAAATGATTCTAGTTGAATAATTTTACAATTGGTTCTCTATTCCGTTTCAAAGATAAGTTGCCTCTAGTGACAACTGTGCTCGCCTCTAGGGTAGCAATACAGTGTTGTTCACGTTGCGAATTGTGGTACGTTGGTTCTATCAGCCGTCCTGATGACAAGAGTTTCCGAGCACTCTGGGAGAAGTTGCAGAACCGGTCTTCCTCTTGGGTCCCCCCACTGCCCTCTGTTAGATCTCAAGCAGCAGAGTGCAATGTTCCGGTCTCCCTAAACGACTTTAAAATCTTGGTCGGTACCTCTTACAAAACAGATCTGCGCATTCTCGAATCTTTGCATTTTTACAAATTGAAACCTACTCTGAATGATACCCAAAGTGCTTTCCGCTTCAAGTTGCCGACGCATAGTTCAGTTGTCTAATTTTCCCTTTACATTTTATTGTGTTTTACAGTTGTTAGTGTTTTCTCAAAGTTTAAAACTTTTTAGAACTACCTCACCAGTGAATTTTAATAGTTGATGTTTAGTGATTCAATTCTTCCTCTTTTGTTTTTTTACAGAGATTTTGCTGAAGATGGGCTGCTTGTCCAAAACGTTCAGTTTTATTTGATCGTTTTTAATAAAAATGACTTCGCGTGTAGCGATTTTGCCTTGATTTTTATTCTCAAACTTAGAAGCATCAATGTTGAAGTTATTTCACTCCTGCAATTAGGACAGTTTTTCTATTTTTAGTGGCTTTCATACCATTTCCATAGTTTACTGTGACTATTTGTTCGTACATAAATGTCTTTTTTAGAACGTTTTACTGCATTTTATCATCATTCCAAATGTTGAAGATTGGGTGATTAGTCGAAAAGCTTTTCTAAGTATTGACTAATTTAAATAGAATATGGTAAGCGTGAGAGCAAGACACTTGGAGATTTTACTCAGGTATTGTGTATTTAATTACATTCACCTATTTTACTTTCGTAACACATTATGTCTTTTGAAGCCTGAAACTTCTTTTTAGATACTTTAGTTTGACAGTGGGGAAACTTGCTTGAAATGTCCTTACATAGCAACTTCACAGTTAACTTAAGACCCCTGTTGAAGGATGAATCACGGCTGAAGTGTTCATTTATGTACAAATTGACTTCTTAATCTTAAAAAATCTCATTTTTAAATCCATTTTTGGAAAACCTACACAGATAACAGCTAACAATCTGTTTTTCCCCACATTTTTGTAATTCACCACATTTTCGTAATACGCATGAATAGTATCTGTATTTGTAATGACTAATTGCTGAACGCACCAGCGCTCTGTTCGAGTGGAACCGAGCTATGAAGGAGGAAAATATCTCTGTGACCTTGACGTCTTGAAGACAACATTTTCGCACAGGTTTTGGTGCAAAAACTTGCAGTACGGTTCATCGTTTTCTAGGATTGAATCAAACTCACTTAATTTAGTGTGTTGTCTGGCTGGGCAGAGCCTCGCCTAATAACTCGCAGTTGAAATTTTCAAATAAGTAACTGATACTCAAATGAAGAATTCATGAAAAATAGTGCGTAGATAGCGTATAATGCACCCTTACATTCAATAACGGCCACTAAACTTCATCTCAAATAATTTTTTTTTCAGTTTTCTGCTTAATAGAAAATTTACACTCCTATCAGCAATCAATAAATTTATAAAGAAGCGATCTGCTTATTTACCAAATGCCATGTATATTGGTCGGGGAACACATTTTAATGAGCAAATTCGTTACACGACGCCACGTATATTCAACTGTAACATCTTCTCAATTTAGAGTTGAAGGTTATTGATGGTTTGTGCAAAATGCAAAAAAATATTGTATTAAATCATTTAAATGTATTTTACTGTAAAGCTTTAATAAATTTCACGTGCTTCAATTTAAATTCTATAACATCGGCTTTGGAAAATCGTTTGATTGCATGCGTATGAGTCAACTGCGCTAGATTCAACACATGCATCTGGTCCTATGAAGCAGCGAGTGAAAGCGGATTTATGTGTAGGATAGTTGGAATTTTAATTTTACAATTTACTGCCCCTTTAACATGCGATGTGAGGGATATCATTGCTTCTGCTCAGTATTTTCCCTGAAATTACGTTCCAATGACTGGCTATAAGCGCTGTGAATAACCTGCATTCCATTCGGACCATTCTCTGCGCCATGCAATCTTTTATCGAGAAAAGATTTCACCCTCAGTCACACGCTTGTATGGTCGTACGATGAATACAAGTGCCAGGAAATACGTGTTCTCATGTGATCGTCTCGTGCAGGCTATCAAGATCTGCGTGTGGAGCTGCATTTTCAAGAGCTGACTGCCGCAGGATGGCAAAAAAGTCTTTTCATGGTCACTACTTAGACACCAATGAGCTGTGATAAATTAAAGTTCCAAAAGTTTTATAATTTCAATTCATGCTACCTTTTACACAATCATGAATAACATTCGAAATAATACTGATCTAAAATTGTTAGCATTCAAACTTAAAGAAATGTAAAGTGGAAAAACTACAGAACTCAAGAATGTCACTACCACGCAAGAAAAGTGGGTGATCATTTCTTTATCTGTGATGCATATTCACTTCCATCTGACAACGCTTTATTTTCATATAATTTTATTTTTCACTAATAGAAATAATTTATTCCTGAGCGACATATTTTGTCACAGGACAATTTTGCTTTCTACATTTGTCACCAAACAATTTATATAAATCCTCTTCTGGATCTAGAATATTAAGAATATTGCTATGGGTCGGTAGTTTATACTTTTACTATTAATATCTCGAAGGCTCTTCTAGTTTACTATCGATTTCTATTGAACTGATGGGAGAAGTGATGATACATTTTCACACAAGTGCTATACTTAAGATATTAGAAAACAAACTTTCATAAAATTAAGTTTCATTGATTTTTTTAGTCAAGGTTAATTTCTTCAAGATAAATTTTATGGGTTTGACTAAACTGCCCAACGCTGCCCAGTGTTGAGAACTTACGTGGTAGACTTCGTAATCAGAGGAATGAGAGAAACTTAATTATCCTTTACTTTCATGCCTTACATAGAGATCCGAGCTACATTAGAAAAGGGTATCATTAGAGGTTATAATTGCTACAGCCAGACTATAGTGCCGCCGTCTGCACAGCTCCACTTGACCGATATCTTGGGTTATGTGTGAACTCCTAACTTGAATATCTTCCGAGACAGACAAGCGTAGAGAGATCGCATGCAGGAGACTGTTCCATGGGAGCGCTCTGCTATCACGTGCAAGGTGACTCGAAAACGCACAACTTCGAGACAAGGGGTTAATTCCAGCAAACACTTGACTCGAGTCAAATGTGCGGCTCAAAAATCTAGGTCTGTAACCTGGACATAACAGCAGCATATTAATATAGATACCGAGATGAATGATAAATGTGGGTGGAGCCACGCAGTCAACATCGCAAGATCGTGACGTCGTTGTATATATACATATTTTATGTGTATATATAAATACGTATATTTATATATATATATATATATACACACACACACACATATATATATATATGTATACATTTATAAATCTTTATTAATAAATACATATGTGTATATACGTATATATTGTATAAATATTTATATATATTAAAATAATATTCTACACACATTTATTTGCACATGTTTGCATCAACTAAGAATATGCAAAATGAACAAAAAGTTCCATTAAATATTGAAATTATTATATGGCATGAATAATTTGACTCGATAAAATTATTAGTACAGAGCAAAATTTTTGTTCATAGTATAAACAAATGCACTTTCCATTCCCTATTTGTTGCAAGAACATTCTAGTTTGTTCCGATAATGTTACCAGTTGTCACTTAGAGGTGTCAAAGTGCTAACGTATTCATTCATCATTAAGTAAAGTCGTGATAATTGTTAGAAGTAATGAACTGACGGATCCTGTGAAAACCTTGATTATTGATCAATGGTACAAGCTACATGAAAATATAAGATAATTTTCGAATTCCTTTTCTACCATATTTTCATTCATTCAGAGGCATAAGAAATAAGGAACTGTACAAAACAAAATAAGATCTGGTGCACCACGTAAGATTTTCTAGAGACCCTCAATGAAAATGAGATGAAAAATTGGTAATAACCCAATAACAACCCAAAAGGATTTACAAGAAAATTCATTAGATTCAGGAACTCTTGTTTTGGTATAAGCAATGAACTTTATGAGAATCAACACAAGTCACGCTGTCCTAGAAAATCTCCACTGTTGAATGAAAGGCATAGAGTTATTCATTTGAAATTGGTGTTTGAACCTAAAGACGAACCTGATACATTCGGGAAAAATGTACAATGGACTGACAAATCAAAAATTGAATTGTTTGGATGAAATTCACGTAGAAATGTTGTAGAAAATATGGTACGATGGCTTACGCGCAGAAAAATGCATTTCCGATTGTAAAGTTTGAGGTGACAATATCATGGTTGGGGGTGTTTCTCTGCAAATGACACCGGCAATTTACGAACATGTGAAAGATGGTAAAATGATTGCAGAGATAAATCAAAACATTTTGACCGAATATTCGAGGGCCACTGTAGAAAAGCTTACTCTCTATGAAGAGTGGGTCTGAAACAACGATAACGATCCTAAGCACTCGGGAAAGTATACTAAACAATCGATGGCTAATCACAATAGATAATTGCTACAATTGCCGAATCAGTCGCGAGACTCAAACCCAGTAGAAAATTTGTGGCGATATTTAAAAATTAAAACTCATGCAAGAGCTCCAGCGTACATTAGAGATTGAAAAATGAATTGTTGAGAGGAGTGGGATAAAATTTAAAATGTATGACTGATTGAGTTAAAAACTACAGAACACAACTGGTTGCTGTATCTTTGAATAAATGTTATGTTACAAAGTAGTAAATCAGAATTATTCATTGTATTTCTTCTGTGTGAATACTTTTTTTAAACCTAAATATGCATGATTATAAATAATTTCAATATTTAATAGAATGTTTTGTTTCTTTTATGTATTCTTCGTTTATGCATACAAATAGAAAAATAGAATCGGGTGCATGCCATTTTCGTTCATCATAAATTCATGAAATAAAAATTTTTGGCATGTACGAATTTTGGTTTCCTCCACTGTATCTGTATTCTGAACAATTTTCGTAGGCATTTAATGTTGACAAGCAAAAAACGGAACGACGATCGAGGGTACTGACGACGCTCACGATTACGTATCTCTGCTTGAAATATTTGTACGGGAGCGATCAAAATGCAGTATCTTGAGATTACGCCGAAACTTAATGAAAATTATTAACCTCATAAGATTGATGTGTAACTAATTATTTCGTTAGTAAAAATACTCTGTAGAAACCACGGGTTGAAAAGCTTCTCAAACATTGAGGCTCGTATTTCGTCAGCTATTTACATGATACCAGGAACAAACGTGGCGCTAGATCAGGTGATGTTTTCCACCAATAGTAGAGCCCCTTGTGGGCGGAGTCAAAGTCGCAAGATCATGACGTCGTTGACTGTGGAATCTATTGACTAGAGTACAGTAAAATATTTTCATGATGTTCTTCATTTGAACAAACGCAAAACTTATTTTGTCAAAGAAAATGACATCAATTGATCCAAATGAAGTAATCAGTGAAAAAAATGGAGAACAGATAATTTGAAATATACATTTATCTTACGAATGATGGCAATTTTCGACACGTCATGACGCGCCCCTGTGTTGCTGACAACGTGCGGACTTTCCCCACTATCGCGGCCGTGTTTTCGGTTCAGACCGTTGGAAACTTGTTTCGGGGAAGTGTGATAAACAAGTGATGTGGACAGTGTGAAGTTGTGTTGGAATCACTCTTAACTCGCAAACTTTCTTTTGAAAAGTAAATGTAAGTATAAACAATATTTCTAAACCGAAATATCTGTTGTATTTTTCTTCAAACCTGTTAACCTTTACTGGGTGCATCATTCACTGCAGCGCACACAGCAGGTATGTTATCTCCTAGCGTCTCCCGATAAGCCGGTCATGAATGTTGTAGTGTGAAATGCTTCTTTTTATTATCCGATAATTCGTTTCTTCTGGTTGTAGACATTCTCAGTTATAATTGTCGGATAAAATAAGCGTTTTTCACTGTATATCGTAGTCTAATAAAAATTAACAAATGAGTGCGGAAGAAAAAGTTGAAATTATATGAAAGATCATTATTTTTGATGTGCACATTGAATTCACTTCTTGTTTAAATTGTAGGCACTTGTCCTCAATTCATTTTTGTTTATTGATTGGCATTATTTTTTGGAAATGGAAACTGTTCATTATTAAGCCATTGCACAAATCTGGTGATATCGATAAAGCGTCAAATTACAGACCAATCGGTCTCCTGCCTGTTATGTCCAAAAGATTTGAAAAAAATGATAACAAACCAGCTCTCGTCTTACATACACGAATCACATCTACTTCACTGCAATCAATGGAATGTTTCTCCTTACAGGATAAACACCATTACACAAGACGCTTTGCTTAACATAACAGAAAAAGTATACAATGACATGTACCAAAAATATTAACTCTCTTACAGTTGCTCGATCTCTCCAAAGCCTTCGACAGTGTTGAGCATAAAAAACTTCGATAAAAAATTTCGAACTTCAGAATAGACACTCGGGTGGTTTGAAAGCTACCTACTAAAGCGCTCTAAACCGGTGGGAATATACGTTTTTTCCCTTTTATTTCTTTCTTTGCGCAAAGTTAGCAATGAACTTCGAAAGAAAAAATTGAAATTTCAGTAATTAAAATTAGCACAATATCCCACTGTTCCATCTACGTCTACGTGCCAAAATTTTGTAGATATTTGATACTCATAAGTGATATTCGGCTATCACAGTATCTCCATTTTATCCCATGTACCCATGTCCCTGTAATGTTGAAGAAAATACTACTTAGACGATGTGAAACCCGATATGTTTTGTGTTGTTGCTCCTATACTGGAACTTGATTTTCCTTAAAAATCTGTTGAAAAATTAAAAACTAGTTTAAATATACGGTCTTCGAAGCCTTTTTTCCTTTTACTTTTTTGTTCTTCAAGTAATATCTTACGATAACACTGAGCTCGACTGTCATTTTCAATGTAGCAAGAGGAAGATTGTTTTTTCTTTTATTTATTTTTCTCAAATTCATTTTCAAAACGTAGATAAATGAATATGTGTTTATATGTATATCTATACGCACGCGTACAAGTATATCCATGTGTGTATGTGTGAGCATGTATGCATATCTAGTAATCTACATACACATGTATATATATTTTTTCTATTTCTATTTTTTGCATAAAAACAAAACTTCAAGGTCCATTATTTTTCACTTAATGCTCTGCGACCAGTTAACACTGAACCATAGTTCAGAAATGAATATATTTATTGCACTTGCTAAAGGATTCAAAAATAGATCTATCACAACCCCAAAGGGCGTTTCTGTGAATAGACAAATTGTATACGAACAAATGACATAAAGCGCAACTTGAGCATACGACTCGTGAAAAAATTATCTTTCTCTCCTTGTGTTGAATAAGCTATGAATTTCAATTTGCATGTATGTTTGTTTGTTTGTGCGTTTCTAAATGTGCGTGTTGTGTTGCGCAATGTTTTTTTATAAATTACTTTGGGATTAACCTTTTCTCACTACTCGAAATAATTTACGACGGTGTTTAAATCTGCTTCGGTAAAGTGTTTTTTGTCTTTTCTTTCTTCGTTTCAACTAATAATTAAGGAATTCGAAGAATTCCCTAGCAGTGTTTAAATCTATACTATAATGAGAGGGGTGTCTGTCTCTCTGTCTGTCTGTACGAAGCCATCCGAAAGTGTATGATGCGCGTATCTGTGAAACAAGCTTCATCAACTCCACAATTTCCAGTGTATTAATCCATCAGATTCGAGTAGGAATGAAAAAGTAAGTGAATTCTTAGGAAACAGGAACGTGTGTTATGTGATTTGTCGAACATTATTATACATTTTTGACAGGCCGTGTGCACTCAGCCTTATCAACTCTCGAGAGATTTAATTTCTTTATTTCTTATGGCTCTTCTTTCACTTCGCCTTTTTCCTTATTTCAAATAAAGGGCGGTGTATTAGTTATTTATAATTTGTCAGCCATCTCCTGGTGTACAAAA
The DNA here is from genome assembly GCA_014220935.1 of Platorchestia sp. MABIK. Lineage (NCBI taxonomy): Eukaryota > Metazoa > Arthropoda > Malacostraca > Amphipoda > Talitridae > Platorchestia > Platorchestia sp. MABIK. Next base: position 225,560 of record JACJUY010000315.1, read on the forward strand.
AATATCTAAGAGATGATATTTTGATTTAATTAGCCCCTGACATGGTTAATCTGTTTGCACGCCTCGTATGGTTGGTCAATTACTACACCTCGTTGAGTTTGTCTATTAGTACACCTCGTATGGCTTGTCTATTAGTACGCCTCAGTATGGTACATTTGTCTATCAATTAAGGACGTTTATATTAATAAATTTTAAAAATCCAATATGTTGTAATGCATCTTATGGATCAACTTTTTTGAAAATAAACAATTTTCTTTCTTCTCTCTTTTTTTCTTTCGCCATGATTTGAAACAAATGCCAAAGTTTGTGTCACTTCTTGGGTTTGAATATTCAGGACTTCGACGCATCCGACTTGTGCCAAATTTTTCACTTGGTACTGAAGTGTGTGGTGGTGGATTTCCTGGTCTTTAAGCTGTGATACAAGTTGCTAATTTTGCTCAATTCATACTATCGAAAAACTTTCTCCTACTCTCAATGATTGCAACTTCCCATTACCTTCAATTATCGTTACTTTCCATTATTCTCAATCATCGTAATATCTATTACCCTCAATTTTCGTACATTCCTAATACTTCCGATCATCGTAACTTCGCGCTTTCTTCAACTATCACAACTTTCCAGCACCAACAATCTCCGTGAACTTTCCTTTACCGTGTCAGATTGCTACAGCCTGTAGACACGGTTTTGTAGTGACTGAGTATCATTCACATGAAGTTGGATGATATCATGTCATGATTGTCATGAAGTTGGAGTATTGAAGTGTTTGTAAAGTTTACCAGTTACTGAAGGATGCAATGTCTACAATCGCTTTCTGCAGTGCTGTGCACTGAAGCAGTTTAGGTTTGATTTATAGTACATTGCGTCATTAGTTGTTTCAGCGAAGATTGATTGGAGCCGCTCGACAGTTAGCTCTGTGAAACTTTTATCTAAGCTACACACAGAAGGTCAATAGTGGCGCTATGAAAATTTCATGTAAGCTGCGCACAAAAGGTCAATAATAACTGCATAGCCGTCCAGTGCGGTTCGTTTTTGATCAGTGGAGTAAACTGAATTATTGCAGCGATCCTCACGGTGATGGTATAAAACTACTGTTGTAGAATCGGAAATGAGGTCTATATTTTTGTGGTATTCATACTGCACCGAACTGCTGTAGTACTCCGCCGATTTTGAAAAATGATGCGGAAGTGTATCATTTATCGATTTCCAAACCGAACTAAATATTTTGTTTTTTGTTCGGTAAGAACCCTACCGTTTACACTTTTCAATGAAAAACTAGTCTTGCTACTTTTTGAGATGTGATATTTGAGAAATAATGCCCGAGTAACTCTGTCATAGGGAGTTGTTCAATATCAGGCTGAGTAACTATATCTCGAAATTTTGATGAAAAAATAATTACTTTTTTGTGGTAGCAGGCAGCGAAATTTCTTTTTGAAAGATGAAAATGTAAGTTTTCGTTGCGAATAAACAAACATTGAACTTGCACGTGGGTCATTGGATTTCTTACTTTCACCCACTAGTGGACGGCAATGAGCAGATTGCAGCAAACGGTTCATCACGTACCGCAGATGAAAGCATAAAGTGCGAAATTGTGTCATCGAAAATTTAACTGAATTGCAGACGTGCTTTAAGAAATGTTTCCAGAAATAAACTTCACACACAAATGGTCGTTTTAAAAAGTTTGAAGACACCAATAAAAATACGTCGGCTATTTCGCTTTCGATGCAGTAGATTAATATGTGAGATTCTTCTTAACTTATCCAGTGTACAAAAATGAAGTAATTGTCAAATTTTCAGGTCAGTGCTCAAGCATAAATGGTTACGCTAAATTTGTAAACACAGTGTTTTATTCATTTACGGTTGTTTTCTGCTTCTCTCAAATTCTCGAATTAGTTACCTGGCGACATTTGCAAAGTGCTCATATTTTTCAATATCCCAAAGTGTCCTGGAAAACTTATGGGCGTTCAAATTAATAGACAAGTAATGGACTAGTAAAGATAAAATGAATGATCGAAGCAAATCAAAACTATTGGATCATTTTTCAAAATGCATTCAGCGGTTAAATAATGGGCCAAATGATCCTCTGACTCAATTAGCTGGCGATATGAATGAAGAAAATACGCCTGTTAAATAAATAAGTAAATAATAAATAGTGCCTTCACTTCGAATTGTACTTCTTCTCAGTATGACAAGGTACCTGTTTTGTACGTATAGCTAATTATAGAAAGTATAAGTATAAAAAGTAGTAAACTAGTATAAGTAATTTCCATGCTTTACTCCAGAATTTGTTCCTTTCCTCATTACTTGTCACACAAGTTTTATAGATCAATTGGTTCACGATGCTCATATCGTTGACTGTTGGATTTCTAGTTCACTCTTCCCTTCTACTTGAAACTATGCACCTGCTTGTGACAAACAAACATTTCAAAGCCGCACGCTGCGTACGTAAGAAAATTAATTGATACGATTAATTTTCTTTCTTGAAAATTGTATCTATATGTGCTGCATTGAATATACATCTAAGTTCCCCTCCAGAAACTCGCGTAAAAACTTCAAAACACCTCAAATAAAAAATGTCCGTCACCCAGGATTGCTCTTTCCGAGGATTTGCTGCATCTAAAGAAGTTAAAAAATAGCAATAAACATGAGTGAATTGATAAGAAATCAACTCGACTCAGAAACAGCATAAGAATCAAAATAAATTTACTGCAAATACATCGAGACGTTCATCTGGAATTTAAGTTCGATTACGGTCGTTTCGTGATGGAATATTTATCAGAAGTTGAGAGTTTTCATTTATGTAATGATCTATCTATGAGTTAGAAATTAAATTTCCATCAAAATTTTATCTCAAGAAGAGACTGGACTACATGACTTTTGGCATTTTCATTCTCGAAAGGTAATAAATTTGTGTTTTACATCTTGTTTATTGTGTTCATAACAAGATTGTTTATATTGTTTGTACGTTTTATGTAGTTAAAAAAATAGTATTGGGTGTTGTACGCATTGTTTTCTAATAACGTTGTTCGTCAAACTCTAGCCTTCATGCATGGTGTTGTTGGTAACTTTTTCCACGTACTTCATTTCTCCAAAAGTTGGTGTGTTGTCCTGATTAATTTTGATCATGCATACGATCTACTAGCACAAGCGTCAAAATATTCATTCAAAGTTTTACGACTTTTCAGATGAATGTTTTCAATAATTAATTAAAATGAGAGCAAATAACTTTTATTTTACCATTTCTAATTGTTAGACGATAAACTACATACTTTTTTATTTCTTGCAATCTACCATCTATAGATCCTTAACCCATTTTTCTCTAGACTCTTCCCCTACCAAAACTTTCATCCTGGTCTCCTCGTCTACGCAACGCTTTCTCTGTAGTGAAGAGGCGCCTTGCGGACCTCTTCCCACGCTCTTCATGCATGAGCGGAACATGTCTCGGGACTCAGTTCCTCAACTACGAACCAAATCTTTCGTGAAGAACGAACCTCGGAACATTTGCGCCAGTATCATAGCCGCCTCCTTCAGAATGGCTTTTATGAACTATGAGATTCAACTCGTCTTCGAAAGTAGAGGTCATCAAGTTTGTCTAGGTTTTACTAAGGTCAAGTCAGGTGTATAGGAATCTACAATGTAGGCACTGGAAATGCTGTTGAATTTCACAAAAATGAACATAAGTGTTGCGGGATTTTCGTATTTTTGAAAATCTAAATTCTGTATGACATTCGAGGGGGATAAGTCAATGAAACATTTTTCTGAATGGATTTCGCGCTTAATTCCTCTGAAGGTGTCATATTTTTCCTAGTATTCATTACTAATAGTTCAACCAGCGTGTATAAAATCATTGTTTTACATAAGAATTATAGAGGCCTGAATTACGGCATACGTGCGAAATTGAAGGGTTGTTACTATTTGTCTATTGCTGATCTTAGTCATTTGTTTTATAGCTTTTGTGGATATTGTATATGCTGAGGAAACGAATAATTGCAGAAAGGTTCATTGGCTTGAGGATTAGCAAGTTTACTGCTGTACTTCTTCGCAAAGCGCCCTAGCTCTAAACGAACTAAACATTTCTTTGGGTAAGTCTGTCACACTTGACACTTCAACTGCGATGTGTTAAACTGAAGTTCAATATTAAACTCAAATTTAAAGTCAATTGTAGTGAGCAATTTGGAAAAGAGCAAACATTAATTAGATCGTGCCCTCATTTAGCTTTCATTAGGTATTAATAAAAATTGAGTTAGTGACCGCGTGTCGATCAGCAGCATTTCGAAAATCCCCCCCAGCAACCAACGGTGGGTCCCTCCGCAGAAAACGTGTTAATCAGCCAGGACATCAAACTCCAGTAGTCTCTCAAAGTACCACTACAGCTCTCTCAGGAAATGTCCCATCGATGCCTGACTTGGCACGTAGTAAATGTCAAATGTTAATGCGCACGCTCTTCACCTTGCATCAAGACAAAAACTTGACTCGATGCGTCCTTCACGAGTTCTCTGGTAGAATGTGAAGAGGACAAAGTATTCGCGTTTGTTGTCATACGCCAGACGTTGTGCTCTTCTGATTAGCAACAGTTAGAGCATTATTTTCATTAACTTGGGTTAACTTCCTTCTTCTATCAAGGCTTCTTATGACCATTATCAAATCGTCACTAAGCTAGATAATTTTTGGCGTTCCATTTCGCATGCTTGTGCTCAGTAAGAGAGACTCACGAGCAACTAGAGATCTACGTAGGATTATGGATGCATTTTGTAACAGGGCGTAAGAAAGTGAGTGTTGTGTAAGTATTGTAGGTGTAGTCCATTTACCTAAAAAAATAGAATGTTTCTATGAAAAACTATCATATAGGTGTTAGACAATTTCAAATGTGCATCCTTTTACGTAGTGATCTTTATTTCTTCATTGAACATTTTATACACTCTTAATGTCAAAGAGTAAAATAATTTATTTTTTATGTGTAGTAAGCGTATTTATTTTATTTTTTAGGAAATTTACACGATTACAACACTCGTATTTCAAATAATTTGGACAATTAATTATTGTCTATCAAATTGGAATTGATTTTTAATGCTACACCTTGACTCACTAGCACAGCTCAGGGGGGGGGGGGGGCCATGCCATCCCTGAGCTGTGGGCCAGCTTCAGTCGCCGTTTTAAGTAGAAGAATAAAAATATTGCTGATAATTAATGTCTGGTCCCCTCCCCCGTCACCTGAAACTATTTGTCGGGGATCTTTGCCCTCCGCGAAATTTTCGGTTGGCTGCGCCTCTGCCTTGACTTAGTAATTATCTGGAAGAATTTAAATTTACTGTGTTTTTTATGATTTATTCTAAATTAGAAGTTTCATCACTATTACGTCAATCGATATAATGGTCAATGTATGGATGCCGAAAATTGCAGATTTGTGGAAATGCAGAAAATACCCGCGAATGGTAGGCAGAAATGGTCGTTGAGAAAGACTGATGCAAAATCACGAAATTCCATTGATGTTGGACAAACGACTTAAAAACAGACTGAAGTCTCAAAAATCATATTTTAACTGGGATGCAATTCGTTTCCAAACTTTGCTCAGTTACAGGGAAGCTACTCTTTGCTGATCACACTTTACTGATTACACTTTACTCTACCTTACTTAACACTTACTTTCAGTGCGTACCGCATAACTTCATAGAATAAATGATCTGAGTAGAACTGCATATGGTAGTCTATGTGCCCCTCGGAAAATATTTTGCATTATCCCTTGGTTATAATTACTAGTACACCCCTGTTTTTTTTAAGGGAGGGGGGGAGGAGGTGATGTTACGCTGCTGGCGCTGCGAGAAGGTCGAGGTGCAAGGTTTTTTTGGTGTACGCGATCCGTCACAAATGACTGGAATCGATAATTTCCTAAAAAATATACTTCATATGTGGATAAGAAACAAATATATCCAACCCAACAGAACCCGCGATTAAAATACTCTTAATCTTCTGCACTAGTGAAACTCCTATCAAAAATAGTCATTACGCTTCCTTGACAGCGTGATAAAGTGGCAGACCAACAGCTTTAACATGGCTTTTCCTCGATTTTCTATGCTACCTTTTACCTTTCCTCCTCAGCCTCAACTGCTGATATTCTATACAACCTAATCTAACCTACCAATATACGTGATGTTCATTCCGACTCTGAATCTGCGGGGTTAATGAAGCTTGTATCACAGATACGCTCATTACACACTTTCGGCTGGTGGGTGTGACGCATAGACGGACGGACGGAAGGACGCGGCTCCTTTTATAATAGTGATCGAGGCAGAAAACTACCTCTGATCACTTAACCCTTTGAGCTGCAGATTATGTCGCATTTAATTAATAATATCTAACAACGGATCCTACCTATTTGAGGGTACCCCTTTCAAACTTGAGGATTATTCCTTAACTACAGTGTTCACGGCCTGTCAAAAATAACGGGGTTCAATACTATTCTTGAACAAATTTTTTCAGATCTGAATGACAAACAAATATTTCCATTCTAACAGTACCCGTGATAAAAAATATTGTTGTACATATGCACTGGTAAAACTGGTATCACAGATACGTACGTTATAACTATCCTTATGAGCGTGACAGAGAAATGGAAGAAGCGGACTCCAAACAAGTAAACCAAGGGCATTATTATGGTAGTAGCAGGACCCGTAGAAATTCCACGGACAATGTCATTATTAAGCTAGGTCGACCCGTAAAAAAATTCCGTAAATATTACCAGAGATTACCATTCTAACCTAACGCATCCTAACCTAACATACATATCCTAACCTTTCCTATCCTAACCAATCTTAACCTAACCAAACCTTAAATGATAAAATGTCAAACAAATCATTATATGTATTGGCGATCCTTTAATGTAACACTGAGGAATTCGATATATATCCATGGTACCGCAAACTCTGACGAAAGCGTAACTAATACCAAACAAATAAATATACATCCTATGTTTCACAGGAAGCAGACACCAAACAAATATATATTTGAATTTATAAACAAACGCACAACGTCTATTGTTAGGTTAAATTATTGTTCATTATTTATAGCATCATAAAAGTGTGTGGCATGTCGATTCTTTTCTTTATTACGGAGCTCAAGTGCTGAGATACGAGTACATTTTCATGAAGAATAAAGGACATAAAGACTTAACAGTTCGTACAGTAGAGTTTTCAAACGCTTCTACTATTTTTGGGATTTTAATAATCTAGCTTGTAGCTCGCCAGAATTTAGCTGCCCCTGTACGGGGTATGAGAGGTATTTGAAAACAGTTTTGGCTGATTTATTAATGAACATATTCTAGCGTGAACATCAAAATTTGAGGATAATTTTTGAGAAATGGTTGTTATAATGATAATTACGTAGTTATTCTATGAAGCTGCCTGTGACTGCTCTAATTCTGGACAAAACTTACTGACATGAGGTCAAAAAACACAATCCTTACTTGTTTCGGGTATCATTTAGAGACCAATGGCATTCATTGCTCGGCTCGAAAAATAAATAAATTAATTAAAATATAATTTATGTAATATACGCTAACCTGCTGTAGTTGCCTCTCCCTCAATCAATTCGTTTAGCCGAAGTGGCTCTCTTGCAAAAATTAGTGAATGACAATAAATAGTGAATAACACTGATTTAGGCAATGAAAGCCTTCATTGAAGCTGTGGGATTGTGACGGTAACGATCTTTTAAAAGTGCTCACCAGTTTTAGTCTCTAGGATTCAATTTTAGCCAGTTTGGTGCCCACGTAATGGCTGTTACACGATCTTAAACGTTGTCTGACAAGTGACAACCTTTCTTACTTTAGTTGAGCTCCATTGGAAACAACTGAATATTGCCTAAATATTAAATTTAAGGAAGACTATTTTACCTTCATCTGAAAAAAAGAGGTCGGCATCAAATGACCTACTCTACTAGCTCCTGACCACGTCCAAGTTCAAAAGAATTGGGTGTGCATCACTCTCACCAGCAAATGTGCGAAGGAAGGATAGACTTTCTCTAGTTTATTAGCAGTTACAAAGAAAAAATTGTTCATTCAACTATAACAATTTCTCGATTTTGTATTGCATAAAGACTAATATTCAAGAAAAGTGAACGGAAATTTTTGCAGCGTTAAAAACCTAACGAAATTAATCTCCATCTTGATATCCTGCCATCAATTTTTTCTGTCCTCACTATCCCCTCATGATATAACACTCATGTGCACAACAACAAAAATAAAGTTTCATTTATAGCCTAGGTACGGGCTTGTTTCACAAGAAGAATTAGCAAATATGCATTCATCTTTAACGACAGTATAAGCCGTCATCAAGGACATCATTCAACCGGAAATCGTCATTCAGCCGGAAACCGTCATTCAGCCGGATACATGGACTATAACAATTTCGTTCAGTCGAGTCCTACGAAAAGCAATCAGCGAAATGATTCTCTCCGCTGGATTTCTTGGCCAATCACACCGATACAAACTATTAGATATGAAGTTATCTATCTCTCTTTGTTGTTGTCATCACTTGTACGACTTTCAGCCTACACAGTTGATTTCTTAAGGTACTGGGCGATATATTACGTAGTTATATGTTAAGAGGTTTCAAAATTCAATCCTCTTCTTTTATTGTTTCTCTCAAGTTAATTGTAAGTTCAGATAATGCTCTGATTTGTTTCAGTTTGTCATTGTTAAGCTTAACTTTTCTATTACGTCATTTTTAGAATTTTCTTGGATATTCTTCTCTCTCCAGTTAGCCTTGAATGATCTCGAGTTCATATGTTTATTGCCGTCACATGGGATCATTGCTTATAAGCCCGTTTAAAGGTAGGGCTTTTATGCAGTATTTATTTTAGATGATATACATCAAAAATAATACAAATCGTTCCTTATTAGCTCATATAATTTTGAACATGTGAGTACAAAATGTATCTTCTTCTCGATGAAATATTGTCCCTGATGAAGTTCACGGAATTTCACTCATGATGTAGAAACTTTCGAACAGATTCTGTGCATGGATAGAAGTCAGACATAACTTCACTGATCGATTCCAATATTTAAATCCGAAGGGTATGACTATCAAACCTTTATTTTTTCCGTAGCATTGTTAGGCCTGCTATGAGCATTGAAATCGGTGTACTCAGTAGATCCTGTTGAATTTACTCGGGAAGTCGGTTCCGTAAAAGAAAACGTTCGCTTCAAGTCATAATTTCACGAATTGTATTTCTTCAAGAGTTTCTAGCATCGTTCTACCCATGTCCTTATCATATTCATTATCTGTTAGTTGAATAACTCGTTGTTTTCAATGCTAAGTCTCATACAAATGAAAGGAAGAAACTTTTAACGTTCTGAGAAACTGGTGAGTCGTGTTTTTCATTGTGAGTCCATTGCGTTTGAATGACATCAAACGATTATTCTTCACGGTTCAATGGGTGACCCAGCTATACATTGTCAATTGTATTTTTCATCCAGTGACTCTTCTTCTCAGTCAAGATGAGGTTTGATTGTTCTCTTCATATACCAGTCTTAGAGCAGTGTGTGTCAGGTTATCTGAGTTGATGAGAGCTCATCTTTTGTCACCTATTTCTCAGCCTTTGGGGATTTATCCTACAATTCACAAGAAACACCACTGCAGTAAAATGTTCTATAACTACTTTTATTATTTTGACTTTCTAATATAATGTTTTGTAGTTCAAGTGAAAAATAAAAATTGAGTGATTATCACTGGTGTAGTGACGCTGGCAATAGGGATGAGACTAAACTTTATTTACCGTTTGAAATTACTCGAAATTCTGAAGATTGTAGTTAATGCTAGCATTCAAAATGATTTTTATCATATCTCCGTTTGCACTGTAGGAAACGTAGTCAGTATTTTAACATCTACTAGAGTACTCAAGCCGTCTTAAATGGCTGCATTATTAACATACCTACCGGCATCTAATTTTTTTAGTATATGTCTCCTTCTGGAAAATCTTTTATAATATATTGGTCATTCAAATGCGAACTACGTTATTTTACATTTCAATGTCTATGTTAACTCGAAACTGATATTGGATAAAACCAACCAATCCTCGCTCATCTTATTCATTCCGGAACCTAATTCTGTACCTGAGAGCTGTGCCCGTGCCGAGACAATAACTCAAATTTAACATTGTGTAGATACTCGTAAAAAAGAAGTTGGATCACATGTCTGTTCTACAACCCTAATCTCATGTTTCAACATTCGACTGTTTGCGATGAAAAAATATAATTAAACTAGCGTCCGTGGTTCGTCAAAAGCTACATTCTGTCTTGTGACGTTTGATATAACATGTAAACTATTTACAGTTTTAAAAAGCAGAGAAAACGTCTCTCAGACCACGTATCCTATAAAGTGATCCCGTGCTCAGGTGCAGCGTATTTGAATTATGTTTTATGTTGTCGAAAGAGGAACTGACGAGAGGAAAAACTCGGCTCTTAATATAGCTGAGTTTGCCCGCAATTTTGAACACATGAAAATAAAAAATTTTGTTTCTAAATTTGACGGGCGTATTATCAATTTCGTTAACTCGATAGTTCAACTACTGAAATTTAAAAATTCAATTTTGTATTGAAAACGAAGCATAATTTCATACTATAGCGAAACTAAGAATTTTGAAGAGCAAGTGTTCGTGCTGTTGTGTTCATACACAAATAAAAAAAAGGAAAGAAAGAAAAACCGTTTATTTCCAACGACATTGTCACATGAGAGACATGCCAACATTTTGACTTTTAAAAATTTCTTTATATATGGCATCCTAAGACAATCGTTTCATACGAGGCGTACTAATAGACAAACTATACGAGGCGTACTAATAGACAAACCATACCTGGCGTGCTAATAGATTAACCCTGTCAAGTGATAGTTGAATAAAAATGAAAAACATCATCTCTTGGATATTTTATATTGCAAGAGATGGCTGACAGCTTATAAATAATTCAAATACTACTAAAGAATTCTTCGGAACTCCTAAGTAATTAGTTGAATCGAAGGAAGAAAAAGACAAAAAACGCTATACTGGAGCAAATTGAAACACCATCGTAAATGACTTTCAAGTATTGAGAAAAGGTTAGTCACAAAGTAATTTATAAAGAACATCGCGCAACACAGCACGCACATCTAGAAACGCGTAAACAAACTTACACGCAAAAACGCAATTCATGGCTTGTTTAGCATACGGACAGAGAGATAATTTTTTTACGAGCGCTTTATTTCATTTGTCTGTTTATATTTTTAATTTCTTCTATTCACAGAAAAACCTCTGGGGTCGTGATCGATCTATTTTTAAATCATTAAGCAAGCGCAATAAATATATATTAAAAAAGGTAAAATGCTGAAACTGATGTTGAAGATCGAGCTGTGTGTGCGGTATACTCGCCCTGACCGGGCTCGGGTTCGTTATTGTTTGAGTGAGTGGGTCGGCTACATGCTGGTCAGTCACGCTGGTTACCGCGTGACGTTCTTCTTGATTCGGATAACACGATTTGCCGGCGTTTCTGAGAAATGAACGACGATTTTATACAATCACTGGACATAAAATGAAGAATTAGTTTTTCATCGCAAAATTTAAATAATAACGACTGTGTTGAAAATTTGATTTTTTTTCTTTTCATGTCAGAACTTACAGAAGTGTGAAAGGTGTGTACATTTCGCAGTGAAGACAAATCGATTTCACTCGAGTTTAACCGCTGCTGTGGACATATCGATATGGTACACATACCATGTGTGGCTGCGCTCTGCCCTGTCAATGTGTGCCTGTAATATTCACATGCCTTCTTTTATTCACGCCGTCCTTCCTTCCACGCCATGCACTCGTGTGTCAGCTTCCCATTACTGCAATCGAACGGAGCCCTGCTCTCCTGGCCAGGTCACTTAACTTGAGTGCTTTCTCATTCATCATGGTGCCATGTACGTAAATAACTTGAAGTGAATTAATTGTATTTTGCCGCTGTTGCCATTGAATATACTGTACTTTCCCCAAGAACTAAATGTATCAGGAAATGACTGAATATTTCCCAATTTGTTTTGAGTAAGTGTTGCCTGTATGTTAATTCGTTCAAAAGCCAATTTTAGGACGTATATTGAAAACTGTGATTATCAATTATATCGTGGTTGATTGCATCCCAATTACACAAAATGCCGTGAAAATGAAACTCCTTAATGCTTCGTTGTTTACTGCAATGTTAACAAATTATCTTATTGAATAATTACGACGCCAATCTCTGCTTGCTAAGTGATCATTTTTCATTTTACTTGGTAGATTTTGGAATACACTCATACATTACAATAGCATTGCAGGCTGTCCATAATGAATACGAATGAATTTTCTTCTTTGTGAGGCTTAGCAGCAGGTGCACACGCAAGTCCGTACAGCCTTCAGAAATAAGGTCGTTGCAAGAGCCTCTCACTTCGAATCAATGAAGCCTTTGCATGTAGTCAACGTCCAGTTTTTACGCTGCTGCATAAGCTCCAAATCTTATGCCATCCTCAATGCACCATAACTCTCTTTTAATTTCAAATGTCATGTTGTGTCTGCCAGCGGCAATTTGAAGCAGTTGCGCAATCGATGCTGAAAGCTTATAACCCTTTAAATCCGATACGCTTCAAAGGATTAGTTCTACGGAGTCGGAATTTTTCTCACGACTTGGGTGTTATTAGTATTCTTTTTGTTCTTAAATTAATTCCTTGACTTCTGGTGACTTTATTTCTGATGCCTCAATTTGTGTCGTAGATGCAACACTCAAGGCAGAAATTATACTCTGAGCAACCTCAATACGTACGCTTACCTTGAACTGCATCTGATACTCACGGTCAGTTACTATTAAAAAATCCATTGTATCCTGTCAAACCGCGCAACACACCTTGCGTGACACTTGATGCAAGGACTGCCAAATTTCTATTTGATATGCATTCGTAGTCAATGTCTTCACTTAATTCACTTGACTCTTATTACGATGAAAAATACGGTGTCTTTGCAATAAGCCTTCAATGACTATTCTATCATTTTTGAATTTGTAGTAGAGAGCAAGCCTGTGTGTCTAACTACATGTAGGTATACCTCTAGTGACGTAGTCTCTACCTTTTATATCTTCTGTTTCAAAAACAGGCAATTGTAATACCATTGCATATTTTCCAATGAATGTCCTCCAAACTTCCGAGTCATGAAAGATGCATAGCTACAGATTACCAGACTAACAACTGCACGTGGGGCTTCTGTTGAGGGTAACACTGGGCACTTCTGGGGAGTTGGTCATGAGTAATGCAGGAGTATCTGAAGTTCAGTAGGGCGTGATTTAGCCAATACTTGACTGGCCAAGCGTGCGTACGTATTCCACCAGTTTTGACCTAGACGCCGTGACTCCTGCACTACACTTCAGTCCTCGTCCTCTGCCACGTTTACGACCCCGCGTGACTGCCCTTGGCCAAGTTCTTATTCTATTTAGCTTTGAAAATTGGGAATTGAAAATTCATGAGAGTTTCGAAACCTGTTATTCGTTCTTATTTTATTCTTTCCGTGAATATCAGGACTCTGAACGACTAAAAAGCAAATTCTGACTTTTTTAGTTGAAAAAATGTTACTTTCTTTTGTTTTTAGGGTTGGCATCGCTGGGTATCTTATCTCTGGACATATCACTTATGAGAGCCTTGGAAGCCTTTATTGTTGTAGCTGTTTCTTGAACTAACGCTTGAAGGGCATTCGTACCACTGAAAATTTTGAAGGTTTGTCTGCTGCGAGGCTGTTTCTCAAATCATTTAGATGGTGTAAGTCAAAAGTCATATTGCTTTGCGCAAGGATTTCACGGGAAATAGTTAAGTTCAGTAATTTAAACCTTCTGGAGTGCGCCACTTCAGAAGTTACATTGCGGAAGCTGTGCAAGGTCTTAGGCTCATTGTGATGAAAAAAGTGTTTACATTGTGACTGACAGTCCCCGCAAATAAAATCGGAAATATTTTTCGACGCAATGAAGGCAGTTTCAAAGAAAACTTATCCACACTTCAAGTTAAACTCATCGCTTTGAGAAAAACATAGTATCTGTGCTGGAAACTACTCTCGATTTTCTCTGAACTAAAATCGAACTAGTTGAATTAACCTTGACTGAAACAAAACAATGTACAGTGTAAATAAATGCCATGTTTTTTAGTTGCCGTAGATATCGTGAATCATGATTAAGTTATTAGCATGCTATGTAGGACATGAGAATTTTTGTGACTACTTAGCAAAGTTATTTCGTAGTACCTCGCATTGTCTATGTATCCAGGTCAGACCCCCAATTTTCACACCACCAAACCCCCAGTTTTACTGAGGTTCCATAAACATCATGCACGTCAGGGAAAAACAACTATTATTTGTATCGGACTTAGAACTCCGAGGGGGACAGTGTAAAGCCCCGAAACTGAAGGTAGGGTAGGCCTCCTTTTTCTTGAAATATAAAAGGTTTTTTGTTTTGTCACAGACCATCTTCTTTCGGTTCACTGCTGTCGTGCTTTCAGCACCTACTACTTTCTTCTTCAGCTTTTATCCTCGTTTATGAACTTTTTTCCTAACTTACTGTTTCTATGTGCTGGGAATCATGTCTGGAAAGCGCATTGCGCATAAATTCCGCGTTCCTTAAACTCCATGCTAAATGGTGCCTTCTTCCTTCCTCTCTGTAGAACACTTTTTTATGTTTAAGGGGGCCTAAACTGACTTATCTGCTTAAATCTAAGCTCAGGGTCAGGTTTCACCTCATGCTCCACAATTATTGTTAAATAGGACAATTTTGTTACATAGGGCCATCGAAAGCGAGAACGGAAAAGAGAACCGGAGTAAAAACTCCAAGCATATTTATGCACGTTCAAATGCCGTGACCCAAATTTGAATGAAGCAAAAAGAAACGCTTTAGAACGAACCCCATCAGCATAATACGAAGGGAATAATCAGTTTGTCAAAGATAGAAATGAAAGCATAGCTACTTTGTAAAAGATCATGTACAAGAAGAAAGTATGATAGTTGCAATAAGATTAACCATTCGATAATATGTGAATATACATACACTCGCTTTAATCGTTGATAGTTTTTATTCAGTGTATGTATCTACATTAATTCTGGAATCCTATTCTTTGTCCTTTCTTATATCAAATTTTGAGTTAATTGATTCTCAAGCTAAGCAGTAACGTTTCATTTCCTATTTTATTCCAAGAATGATAAATGAACTGCAGTGTGTATGTTGCTAGCGCAGTGGGTCTACTTCTCCTGCAAATCCTAAAGCTCTACTTGTTGAATGGGAACAATTAGTAGAAATACGTACGAAGATGAACAATATTTACGAGTCCTGGGCATAATTTTAATTTAAAATATTTAGAAATGAATCGGACCGAGGTGATGCACCGCACCTTCTTATTGAGAATAGTAAATTTTCTATAATATTTGATGATGTTCTCTGTCTATTCCACTTCTATTAACATTTCAAATTCAAATAGTCGCTCTCCATTATAAAACCTGTGTTCGTTCTGGAAAGGTGTTACAGGAATTTGTTTAAAAAGTTTTCATTCACTACTCATAATAATGCAACAAAAATACATGTGAAAATATGCTTTGAGTTCTTACCTAGGTTCATCCCGCTCATTGATTGAAATTAGAGTCCATTGAGTAATTCATGTATTGTTGATCTCATTCTTAAACAGAATGCGTTTATGAGCAGAAAGTATGCAACAAATCTCAGCTTTTGAGCACGTTGCTGATGGCTAAAGAAAAGCAATGATATAACGTTCAGCTCTAATTGATATTTTTATGATACGTTTTCCCATTTTCAAGTTCAGTAGCGGTGTTATGGATTCTTCTGTTGTAACCAGTTTGGGTCACTTTGGTCAAATTTTTCGTGATGTTGTGTTGAAATCGCCTTGACAGAACTCCGCAGAGCTTGACCTGAGACCTAAAGTACCTTTGTTTACACGTAATGAAAGTAACCACGTGTACCGTTACTTGTATAGAAAATGTTTACTGCTCTGTTAGGATCAAGGAAACCATCTGCCAGGAAAAAAGCTCTCATGCAGTAATGTCCAAAATGGATTGCTGCTGTTATCCGAGTTGAAAGCAGAGATCAGCCGTGTTTCTGTCCTCAGTTCGTAATTTCGTGATCTCTCTCTCGCTCGCTGTTTTCTCAGGTATCGAAACTGAACGAGCTTTAATTAGATGAGAATGAAAGAATGGTTCATTTTGTCTTGGCGGGCGTTCTTACTTTTTTCTAAAAATATATTGATCGCTTTAATATTGCACTCGTCTCGCGCCTATCGAGTAAGCAGCTAGGTTATAATTGCAATTTTCTATTCTATCCTGATTTTGTGCAATCACATATATAGTCTGTGACGATGAACATTACGTCTTCGTAGGATCTTTAGGATAGCAAATTAGGTCGCGGTTTCCTGGTGCACCAAAATGTGTTGCAGCTATGTCCTCAAACAGGAAAATAGGGCGTAGTCAATGACTTATAGAGACAGAGTAGGAATCTTGTTATAATAATAGATGTGTGTGTCACCAATTAAAATATAGGTGGCAATGTTATCCACTGATCTAAAACGCCTAAAAAAAGGATCCAGTTCTTCCGCAAATAAAAATACTTCATAGGAAGGAAAACAGATGTATCAAAATATCCATTGTATGACCGCCATGAAAAGGATATTGGGGACACGACTGTTATACTAATTTTTACATAAAAATACAATCAGAAAATTAAACTGCTTGATTCAGCGACCTCAGTTGCCACGGGGTGAGCGGTAAATGAGGTTTATCTCTTCGTAAGGAAACGAACGGTAAAATGGTTGAAATGGCAACTTTACCATCATATGAACCAGCTAGAAGGAAGTTATCACTCCCTGATAATACTGCAACCAACCAAATCTACGATAGTCTTTCACCCATTTTCCTGGTTGTTTGGTTTTAATTAAGGTCTCTAAATTTTCTTTCCCTATTGCACAACTTTCAGGCATCATCTTTAATATAACACAATTACGTGTTAACTAAGTTTTCTGATTTTCGGCCCTTATGCTTATCCGGGGATTTTAGATGGAAATTTTCCGAAAAATTTCGAAGTATTTCTCGGTGTATTAATTTTTTGGAAAAACGCTATGAGCAATAATAAGTAAGAGAATTTAAAGCAAAGCATAAGGCGTGAGGTACTAACAATTAATGAAGCCTTTCTGCCTTTTTAAGGAGATTCTCATTTCTTCGATTTCACTGATAGCAACTAAAGTGTTTTCTGTGTCGACATTGTCATAGGGTCAATCGATGCCTTGATTCTACAATTTACAGCTTCCAAATTGCTAGTGACTATCTAGGATAATATGCCCAAATCACCTTCGTTCACAAATTTGTCACTCTCAGTACTCTCATTTACACTTTCACCGGCCGCTGCAGTAACTTCTTGTTTCACGAGGGATTACGAACAGTGAGATCTGTGTCATGATCGCAACATAGTTGGTGATAATGAAGTCAACTGACAAATTTTGTTGTCAGCCAACTGACAAATTTTGTTGTCAATAGTATCAGCCTTCTAACAATGGTGTCGGTGACTGCTGTTTTCAAATTTTTCTTTAACCTAATTGGACAAATAAAATTTTAGCTCGGTGGTTGTTCATTTTCAAACATGCCATTTCTTCTGCAGAGGTTTTGCGCCAAAAAAATTACTGTGATGTGAGGGTAGTGTTTAACTACCCCTGACCTTGTTAAGCAGTTCGATCCATGCTCATGTGAAGAGCAGCAAAAAATGAAATTCAAAAAAAATTATTCGACGATTGACACAAATGCATCTACATCACCCGCCGTTTACGGACTAATGCTGGACCTCTCTCAGGACAAAGCTTCAGCCTTTTACTCTGGGATCGATGCTATCGCATTCTCTTGATTGTGTACTTCAGTGAAAGTTTTATTACATTTTAGGGAAGACTGGCATGAACCTGCTGAGGTGCCGATGTTGCATCAGTGCTGCGAACTCAGTGAGACCGACTGAAGTAAATTACGGTTACAGGTACTCGTAAGCCTCGTGTACTGTTCAACAGAGTGACTCATCGCGTTGGTTTATCGCAATTCACAGTCTTCGACGCGGATGACTGCTGCATGTTAACTTGATCAATTAGCGGAACAGAACACTTAAAACTATTACGTCACGTTTGGAGTGAAAAATTTGTGTGCCACACTTCTTTTTCCCATAATTTATAGTGCTATATTATTGTAACTTTATGATTGACGTTTTTTATTGTGTTCTTTGATCAATTGGGAGACTTACACACAAAGTCTATCTTCGAGTTGTACACTTTTCTAGAGAAAAGTGTTTGAACTCAGATTTTACATTGAGTAGACGTTACACTTGGATACTTTCATTTATTCAAGAACGTGACGTCAATCAAAATTCTTTCTTTTGAGCTTGTGAGCTTTGATGTAGCTGCGTTTATTTTAAATTTATTCGGTCGTCGATCCGTCTACAAATATTCAGTGTGTACTTTACCGAGGTGACCTCACCAGGTGTTTTCCTGCATTTTCTACGATTTACACACGCACTGGTCCCACTCCGCGAACAGTCGCCACTCGTAACGGTAAAATATATCACCACGGTGAAATACATTGCTCTTGTATACACAATCTGCCTTTCCGTTGGTTGGCTTGAGCAACCGCAGCGGGTTTTCACTCCCGTTCCATTGCCGTCTGAAACTTCGTCTCGTGCATCATTTCACTGTGAGAAATAATGGCTCCAACGATAGCATCAAAGACTCCATACTATAGTAGGCATAGGTAAGCCTAAATTTACTACACCTGACTTAGGCAAGCCTAAATTTACGATAATACGCATAGGTGATCTAAATTTACTACAGAAGGATTGAGCTCACTGTGGTACACACAGATCAGGTTATGTTTATTTTATTAATTCTTCAATTAGCTAGGAAAATGGCAAAAATTATGAACAATAATAGGATTAGATCTATGATGAAACACGTATGCATATGATAAGACTGAAAATAATTTGCGACTGACTTTAGTAGGCTACTTGATTTTTACGCCTACCCAACTATACTGAAATTAAATCACATGCGATCACTAACATTGGTGCATCTGTACTGCCTTTTACAAATTGTTTTGTTTTCTTACAGTCTCCCTAAAGCGACAAAATCACCGAGGTGCGTGTCTTCTCGGTATTTTCTGTAAAATGTTCATTTACTGCGTGTATCAGTGCTCCTTGGAGTTCAAGGCTAAATTGCACTTGTGCATCACTCTTGCATGAATATGTGCGGTTGTTATTTACCAGCACCTCTGTTGTTTAATAACCCAGCATACAATTAAAAACACGCTCAGATGCGTACCTCTGTTTGTATCAAACTGGCTGTTATGCATGCATCATACTGCGACTATTTCGTTGCATGCTAAGCATCAAGTTCAGTCTCATATCTGAATTATAGAGGTAATAGAGCTTCTTATCTCTGCAATTGCCTTCACGTCTCTCATATGTTACTTTTCGCTTTCGTCGTCACCCGCCGGTGCCCTTGTAAGTTGCTGGATTCAGGACTGGGAGCCTAACGCTTCCTGGTTACGTTAAGTGAAAAAGTTCACATGTTTGAAGAAACGCTATGTAAGGTATTTTTAAATCGAAACTGCAGCAGTCAATATGAAAATGACATTTGCTCTTTTTGTGTGTAAATGGATTATGGAATGTGTAATGAGTAGGTTTTTATTCAGAGTGTAATTTTGTTGCTCGCTGCACTCATGTCCTGTCGATGACTGCTGTCGATATATTGATGATGAGTTAACGTGGGCCAGGTAAGGCATCAAATCAGCGTGGATTCTTCCATCCTCATGCTACGTTTGGGTTTGATAGAGATGGGTTGCTATTTGCGTACTCTGACAGTTTCTTTCATTCCATTATTGATGGCTTTCGTTTTTCTGCAGATTTTAATGAGCCTGTTCTTCCTACTGCATGTTAATACTCACTCTTCGAAGACTGTGAGAGCGACTACATTAGTCTAGCAGTTTGTTGAAAGCTTTTGAGCAGTTTTGATGGTTATGTTGATTAATTAAGGGGAGAGATTTTGCATTTATCTTTAAATATTATGAATACAGGTTATTTGAATCCGTGGATTGGCATAAAATTTGACCTCGTTTTCTTCACAGTCCTTCGTTTTGCAAGGTTAACTCCGTCCAGATGTCAAACTCTGTCGTTTGAAATCATTTTCGTGATTCTTATGGGTAGAGTAATCGCATCTCTCTTTCCACAAATGGT
Source organism: Platorchestia sp. MABIK (assembly GCA_014220935.1). Taxonomy (NCBI): domain Eukaryota; kingdom Metazoa; phylum Arthropoda; class Malacostraca; order Amphipoda; family Talitridae; genus Platorchestia; species Platorchestia sp. MABIK. Next base: position 245,817 of record JACJUY010000315.1, read on the forward strand.
ACCGCAAATTGTTCGCTTCTCCATTTCCACGTAAATCTTTCGGTGTCAAACGAAGACTACGAAATTAAGGACACGCATTTAGTATTTGTTCCTATTTCGCTTGATGTACTGTTTTTCTTCCTCCAACATAGCGATAATTTCTAGCGTGCACAATTCATTTGAATTTGCCTTGTTTTCGTTCGTTTGACTTAAACTGCAATTAAATATTGTAAATTTTACAAGTGATAAAAAGCATGTGTGTTGACTTGAATATAACAGTAATGCAAATACAGTATATTGTCGGCTGTATCTATTAGTGCTCATGGTCTTAGTAACGAGGAAGATATGATTATAATTGTCCTGACCCGCCTTTGGTTAGTGCCCACACGAGGCAGTGAGACGCAGTAGGCACTATTTATATGACTGTCACGCGCTCCGCTGACGTCAGGAGGCATGCCCTATTTCTTTCAAGGAAGTGGCAACAGAATTAAAAGTCAGAGCTTAGGGCTAAAGTCCAGGATCTTGACGACGGAGGTGTGTCTCCTTGAAGAAACAGAAACAGGACTGCTCTTTTCAAAGAAAACTCCCTTCGCGTTGATTTTTTCTCTATTATTGATGGTCAATTGTTTTCATGATTTCTGAAAAAATTAGGTGTTAGAATTTTGATACGCTATCTCAAAGCACGAATTTACAAATGAAATTCTTTATCTGATAGCGTCCGCTTCGTGTCAAACCCTCAACACTGGTTCCGATATAATGATCTCTCGTGCGTGTCTATGATTTGATATCACTTTATATTACAGCAAACTCAAATTGCATCGTTCAGCCACCATTTTAATGATCGTTCCTCGCTGTTATTACTTTATATCGTATTTATAGTCATTTATTTCCGATGACGTATTTTCAATAATTTTCTGA
>JACJUY010000316.1:0-46395 GCA_014220935.1 Platorchestia sp. MABIK
ACCATTGTACTAGACTTAAGAAACATTCTACCTCTGTATCACCTGTGGTAAATAAATTGTTTAAATTGTTTAAATAATTATACGTTGGAACTGAGTCCCATGCAAGTGAGTTTTAAGTACTAAATTCCACTTCATTTACAGAATTAAAGAAGAATTTGAAAGTTTGCCTCATATTCCAGAGTGATTATCGTACCTCAAATTTTGATGTACGCCAAGTCACCCTGAATTCAATTGCTCTCTGATCTTTAAAAATACTGTAAAAGGTTAATTGTTTTTCAAATTAAGGGCACCTTACTTTAAGTGTCACGTTAGGTTCGGTGAAACTGATTTGAGAAATTTTTCATTTCTTGTGTCGAGAAAATGAAACGTAGAAGAATTTTTACTACAGATTAGCAGCCTTTTTCAAAAGTTTTAATAAAAATTTTTCAGTGACGTACGTGCTAATGGGAAATGATTTTCAATTATTTCTACGCATTTGATTGACTGAATTTATACAGCTAGTACGTCAGTATTAAATTTCCCTTGATTTAGTAATTCCGATTCGCTGGCAGTTGATGCCGCTTTCATGGCGAGAAAATTGCGTCCTTGAAGCTCAATTTCCGTGCTATCCACACCTGGCAGCAATAAGCCGAAAAATGATTGTTTGTGTCTCCAACCCAGAACTTTTCGGATCTTAGCTAGGTTCATTTGAAAAACGTTTGTGAACAGCGATGGTCGATTGAATTGATCATACGCACATGAAATTTGTGATGTTTTTCCCAGTAACATGGGCAATAGATAAACATTTTTTAACTTTTCAAATCCAAATCATATTTGTTTCAGTTATTCTACAAAATAGTGGTCCTGAATAGTTTGACGTTTCAGAAACTGCTGCAACACATGGAACAAAAATCAACGGAATTACTTTCTCCTCCAACGAAATCTTTTCTCGGAACAAAAAAAAAAGGGAAACATGACCGTAAAAAGACCATTACGCAAATTATGGCCCTCGCTGTGCAGTATCCCACTCACGCACGCCCGTTCCTGTGATAAGTACGGTCACATTTCTAAGGTTTGCTCCGTGAAGTCCAATGTGGCTGTACCTCACCGTCGCTGAGAGATGCGAGCTTTTGCGCAAGGCTGGTCCAGCCTTCAGTACCCTGCGGGGCCGCGAGCTCTGTCATTATGCGCCAGTAACGCTCATGCTGATGACACCCCTAACACCTACAGAGCAAATAATTTACCCACAAATCACAGCTTTGACATTCGGCTAAACTTTTAAAATCGCGCACAAAAAATATTCATAGGTAATCAAGTGGCTTTGTCGACGAGAGGCCGTGTAAAGCGCATGGAGACTGGCGGTTTGAAAGTTTTGGCATTTTTACGATGAAAAGAGAAGCTTAAAAATGATGGCCGTGAAGGAGCCTCACTTCAGAAGAAGGATGCAGGCGATTCTCTCAGACTCTGCATATTCGTTGATTATTAGAGTTTTACCGACTCGGATAGCTGCAGTTGCAACTGAATTTCATAAATTCAAAGAAAAGAAAAAATCAGAGAAGTAAAGTCAACGTGTATTTTGAGGTGAGGTGATGGACGAATTTGTCCTGTGCACTTAGTGATTCGGAGGTTAAATAATTAATAGTAATATAAGCAATCGTGCATGGTACACAATGAGTGCAAAAATTGTTGAATTTGATTATTTCAGCATAGTATCGTTCTTACTATGCACATGGAAAAATAAAAAGTGAAAAATTGATGATTATTTGGCATCGGATATTTTTGAATCCGAACAACTAGATTTTCCATGAGTAAGTTTTGTTTTTAGTAAGCGAATAGAACGACAACCGAGTGAAGAGGTAAGAATTTTCTATGAAATTATTGAATACTTGAAATTTACCTATCGTATGAAGAAGGTTGCTAGAACTCCTAAAAAAAGACGACCTGATGCACTAGAAATTTACTAGTTCGATGACGCACCGAAGCACGCTCTGCTGCATGTTTTCTCATGATATTAGCGATGAGCAGAAACCTCATATTAAGCCACTAATTTTGTGTCTAGACGGCATTGCCTAAAAGACATTGGTATCACTTAAATTCGAAAAAAATGTATTCTACAATCTTTCATCTGCAAGGCCTTTCTTTTTATCTCAAAAAACATTAATTTTATTTTCAAATAAATATTCCTTGAATCAAAATCTTTCTATGTTTATTACAGTGACAGACCTCTACGTTCAACTTAATTTCTAAAATGAAAATTTTACCAACAGAATCCAACGCATTACATTTGTACATCTTTTATCAGTCGCCAATGTGCTTGTAGCAATTGACCATTACTAACTCCAATTACTGTAAATGAAGTAGATGCCACAACTCGTTTCTTAGAAAGTGCATAATGAATATAATTATCTTATTTCTCGTGGATGTACGCTATTTCATTCACATATACTGTACGCATATTACTTCTCAGGAAATGCTTGTTTATTTTAATCCAAATGATCATTTGGTTTTCTGAACATTTTTCTTTGGTCGACAAGAATATGTGTAACATTTCAAATGACGACAAAGAGTGTCGAACAATGATCTATGAACTTAAAAGGGGTTCTTTAATGCGAAGATGTTTGATATTATGGATTTACTATTTCAAAGCTGAAGCTAACGTGTTCAAATGGACAGCTGAATTACACTATTGTACGGAGAATTATCAGCTGTAAAAAAGGGGAAAATGTATTTTGGAAGAATTTTTAGCATTATATATGAGCAAATCAACGACAGGTATGACATGAATACTTGTATGAACTAGTAAGTCGTGGATGGGGTTGGAAAAGTAGATACTGACAATTTTTATATTTTTTTAAAGTGGTAAAATATAAAAAACAAGTGAAGGAAGTCTCTGGAATTTTTTATTTCGAAAATTATAAGATGGACGGAAAAATTCCTAGTGAGATGGCTTTTCCATAAAGTTAGCAAAGTGTAATGTGGTGAGAAAGCCCATGAATGTGAGGAAATTTTGGCTCTTCATTTCCTGAGCATAGTCCAATGCCCAGTACTTTGCGTAAGGGAATTTCAGTTGTTATTTCATAATTGATTGGAGCCGACCGTGCACATTGTGTAGAGCGCTCTAACACACACTATCTGCGGTATCAATAACATTCAGATACATACTGGCTCATATTTCTCTCAAAAATTACAGATATCATTCACATGAGATTAAAGGCTGGAGTTTACTTTGGGTAATAATGCAGATATTAAAAGGCAGGAAAAACATTGTCTTTATACGAATTGAAAATTATTTTTCAGCATCAATCATACCCTACAAAAGCATTCATTATGACTTATCAGCTGTTTCAATGTTTGTATTGACGCACCAGTTGTGTACAGTATCAGTTTTTATTTTCGGATATCAGTAAACTCACAAAAAGAAGAGCTGCTCTGAATTTCCATCATTACTTTTCCGATTTCTAGGCTTCATCAGTTTTTAACCACGAGTAAATACTGCAAAAATTGAAGTGGATCAATTTATCCCCTTGATCGTCGCAATTGCAAATGAACTAAATCAACTTTTTATCCTAAAGCACAAATTAAAAAATGAAGCATAGTTACAATTTTTCTATTGAGCACCTATAATGCAATTCGTTGCACGTTCAATCAAGAAATGCCTATCAAAAATCAAGAGCAGCATGATTTTTTCTTTGAGTATGATTAGAATTTGCTATAATTTCTTTCATTTTTGCTAAAATTCTGCTATAATGTATCTTTAAGATCATGAGGAACGTTAATTTCTGGTAACTACTACCTTTCAAAAAAACATGAGGAGTTTAAAATTTTCACTTTGAGTACTTATCATAATTCGAAATAATTTCTGATAAGGAGTACCTGTCAGAACTGCTGAGCGCGGTACTTTTGTGTTAGGCTCCAAAGGAGCGGCGCGGCAGGGAGGTGTGGAGGTTGCGTGCTTTACGTTTTTGGCGTGCGTTCATAAAGCAGCCGAGGAAGTTCCCTTTAGATTGCTCTGATGTTGCAGCGCTGCTTTAATGTTCTTACGCCAGCGCTAAAGTGCTCTCTAATGAAATTCTTTAAAACGTAAAAGCTTACTAACTCAATTGCCGAGGTCAACTCAAAGACGGGAGCCGAGTCGCGTATCGCAATTGAGACGCTGCAAAGAAGAGACTTTTCCTCAGCCGATACAGTGCCGGTAACGAAGCTTGAGCTGTCATGTGTGAGAAATTGAACACGTCGATTGTTCATGCATGTCAATGAATAATTGCTTTGAATTATTTAAAATAATTGTTGATACGAAATCGACTACAACTAACTGCGACATTGGACTTTGATAGAGAGAGATGAAACTTGAGTAGTAATTAATTAACCCGAGAATGAGTCACTCGGGCTTTTGCTAGAGCTTCATTTCATTCTGGTTTAGTTTGATGCGAAGCACTGGAAATAATCTTGAATGGTCACTGGCGCCAAGTTGAACGCTCATCCAGTTGATGTCGAAAGACGTAGTACAAATTCAGATGGAAAGTAATTCTAGTATGATATTTGCTAATGAAATAACGAAGTATAAAGGAAACAGTTACTGGAATTGGAAAAATATAGAAATGATAATTAATTGACAAGTTATGAATTATGTTAAAAGTTCCTAAAAGCTAAATTTGCGAGGCTAAAACTGAGGATAAACTCACTTGAATAATAGCCCCGTTACAGAGATGAAAACCCTTTAGCTGAAAATGAGATAGATATTACTCAATTGCTCAAAATAATACTCACGTGCTTTAATCTAGTAACACATTGTATTTCATCATGACTAGCGTTCAAGAGCTCAAGAAGCTGTCGTTGGCTTGAAAGCTGGTAAATTCAATAGGATTTAACACAATGTAGATTGCTTGTGACAATTTCTGTTGAAAGACTCAGCAAATTTATCAGGATCAGTTGACATCGATTCCGAACGTTTCCACAATTCTCAGGTCAAGAGTTGGATAAAAATCATAGTTAGGACATTAATTTAATCTCAATTTGCAGCTCCCGAGAATGTGTACATTCTTGCCTGAAATAATCAAGATTGGAACTCAGAGCATTCAGCACCACCTCCGAACCAGAGGCTTGGCAAGAAACCCTCACGACACGGGAAGGCCTAACTAATTTTCACCTTTAATTACAAGCTACATTAATATGCTGGAGTTAATGAGGGGGAATTAGAGATTAGGGAGACGAGTGTGGGGAAGGGGGCGAGCAGCCAAGACTTAATGAAGAAAATGTGCCCCACCCTCGGGGTGACACCAAGACAGGAAGCGGAAAATCGCCGTTTATACGTGGAAACTCGGTCAGGTCGGTCCTTACAAAGGTTCTTCTAGCGTTAGATGCACAGGGATGTCGTCTTTTGAAACCGGTTTTTACGAGACAATAAATGAAGCTCTCAATATTTTTATCTCAGATAGTGAAGTAGCGGTATAACAGTTTACGAATGTTTACAAAATAGCTGTAGAGTTTTAGTAAAAAATTATTTTTTGTTCCCATATGTACAAAATTTTGCTTATGGAGAGTTTGCCGTTTTGAAAACAGCTGCGACGCATCAACTAGAAATCATAAGCCATAGAAAAATAGCTGCGTCGGGATCAAGTAAAATTAGGAAAACGGCCTAGTTTATGAACTGTAGTGAAGTAAATGAACTGAACGAAGGGCTCTTCAATTCTTTGGTTTCGAGGTCCTGCTGTAGACATTGGTATTGATGGAGAAGCCTCAATTCATCAAAGCAAAATCACGCTAACGTAAGAGTTGCCATTCCTGAGAATTCACTTTCTCTTCACAATTCTCAAAAAACTAGTTAAGAAGTATTCAAAAAAATTTCTTTGTACTCGTATTAATGGAGAATATAAGATCTTCAGTTGAGAGGGCACCATTGTTCGTGAATTATTTCGACTGCTTTGGTTTGGTTTTAGGCACACAGAAAATTAGAGTACATGATTTATTTTTCTCTGGATTTTCACTGACGGAAAATTCTACTGTACATCTTTCGTAACTTTGAGCCCATCTGGACGATCTAGTAAATTTAAAAACTTTTTTAAAAATACACTGGGGAAGGGAATAACTGAAATGAACAGCTTCTATTAGAGATACTTTCGTCAATCGAAAGACCTTTATGCATTTTTTCAAAGCTTTCATGTACCAAACGTTTCGAGTTAATTTTGTGAACTCATATTTGAAAATAAATTTGTTCGTTTAAGCATAAAAATAAATCGGCGTTAAAAAATATTACTAAATTTCTCATCCGTACAAAAACATTACGTAAACGAGCGATTGGTTAAGCAGATACCTTTCCCTGTAAGTTTACAGCAAATCTTCCAAATACGTGAACAGTGCGCACAGACCTGTACAGTACACACTAAATACGAATGGGATGCAGTGAAAACAACGTATTATGGAATTTTTGAAAAGATTAGATTAAAAGTTAGTAGGAGTTTTCTATTAAATTTTGTTTAATGAGTTATTACTAAATTAGACAGTATAATGAAATAACAATTTTCGAAATACAAACAAAATCTCTAGTGGAGGAATTCAATTAGAAATGAATGGAAATAGTTACGAAAAACAACAATTATTGTGAACGTAGGTATATTTGTCAGGTTTGTATTTATCGATTTAGCACAAACTAACAAATTCTACATCAAGATCTCACTATAAATAAGTTTTTTTGAATAGAGACTGTGAAGGGAAATAGAATATTATTTGAATATTGAGGCAGCATTGAAACCTTAATTTTCAGAGTCAGCGGTACGGCATTATGTGGCGCCTTTATGCATTCGAATTTTGCAATTTAAATTTTTGTTTTGGTGTTGGTATATTACATTGCAACAAATAACCATCTGTTACGTAAGAGGTTCACTTATTTTGGTACCCTATTTTATGTGTTGTTGGTATACAACAATAACACCTAGAAACTAATAATTATATAGTACGATATTTCAGTTAAAATGTTTCCCGCTGACTTTGGACATTCGCCTGTCCGACGACTAAGTGCGCATCACCGCCTGATCACCTGTTTCCCCACGACTTGAAGCGATTTTTTACTACGAAGGTAAGTTCTTTTATCATTTATATATTTACATATATACATACATCTGCTAAAAATTGAACTACTGACATTTTGATGCCAATTTCTCCCGGTATTATTAGAACTTTGAAAAATATGAGCTTATGTTCAATGAGTTGTCGAATTCTCCTACCAATCATGTGTCATGCATTACAATACTTTTTATTGAAATGAGTAAAAATATTTTCCATGCAGGGTGCTTTAAATTAACATGGAGTAGCGGTACTCAATAAGAAAAGAACATTAGCCGTGGACTGTATGCCCTCGAGCGAGTCAGTATTTTTACGTAGTTTATAATGGTCATTCAGAATTATAAAGATAATAATAATTAATAAGCACAGTGGATTAGGACACATCCTGTCTGTGTTAGTCTATCGTATTAGTGAATGAAGTGAACATAATTTTTGGCCTCTAGGCTAACAATTGAGTATAGATTCTGTGTGTTTAAACTAGCTTAGCCGATCAAAATTCCATGTAAAATTGATCGAAATAAAATTATCCTAATTATATCTTAGTTCAAAGAGAATTATAAAGAATTAATAGATTTTGTTGAAGATGACTTTTGTATGAAATAATGGAGTGATAAAAAAAAAGCAACTGACGCGACTCCAAATGCCTATGGAAGGGACGAACTGAGTGAGAGAACTTTCGGGAAATGGCTTCGGAAATTCAGAGTAGAAATTCTATCTTTTAAAAGTTTAGCAAATTCATCAGTAGCGAAATAAAAGCTTGTAAAATTTTTAAGCGAATATTGAAGTTTAATGGAGAAAAAAGAAAAATTCGGAAAACTTATAAGTCGAGTTTGAAGTTTAGAATGGAAAATGGAAAAGATCGTAAAATTCGTAGGTGAAGTTTTAAGGTTAAAATAAGAAAATGAAAAAGTTTGTGAAATTTGAGTGTTAGTGAAGTTTGAAGTTAAAAAATGAAACTGAAAAGGCTTGTAAAATTCGTAAGTGCGTAAGTGAAGCTTCAAGTTTAAAAAAGGAATTTGAAAAACTTTGAAAATCTAGAAATATGCGTAGTTCAGAAGTCTTGGTATTGGAAAGAAGACTAAATGAGACGTTTGACTAAGTTTGATCTTAAGTTCTGTGGCACATCACTTGAAGATGTGCTGCAGGTTAACATAAGAGTTTTCTTCCTCACTCCAATTTTTCTGTAGGATACAAAATAATGAGTTAACTTTCGGCCACAAAAGGTTGATGTAGTGTTTTTAGAACCAGAATAGTATTTTTTTATTTCACTCGCAAGATTAAGAAGCGTATCAAGATATTAAAAAGTCATGGATTGTTATAAAAATATCATTGACAATTGCATTATGTTAAAGTAGAAAGGATGATTTTTCGGTGATTTAATTCCCTTCTGAAATGACTCAAAATTTTTATCTCAGACGATAAAAATATTTTTATTAGAGCTCGCCTCAGCAATGCAGTGCTTTTCCTGAACAAGCTGGATTATCAAATTTTAAAGTGATTAATACTTGGACCGCAGCGTGCGCCACCGGTGGTCACTGGGAGAGTTTCCATAATGCTGCTGAGCGACCAGTAGTACCAAACTTAATTTTCATAAATACTTAATCAAGGCTAAAGAAAGGCAAGATCCAGTTAATGTTTGCTATTTTCAAAATTGTTTACTGCAATTGACTTTAAATTTGAGTTGAATATAGTGAACTTCAGTTTATCCAATTGCGATCAAAGTGTTAAATTACCTGTTATGGCTGGTGCTTGGATGTTAGAGAAGAATATCTGTCTAATATCTGTTAAATATTAATAAAAGCACTATATGAACCAGTCATACTTCGTCACCGCATTGACGTGTTAGAGCGTCCGTAATCATTTTAGACCTTCCAAGTATGCACTCAAAAATACAAAATTATGGAGTTGTGTTACGAAAGAAAAAAACCCACTCTCGCGTGTATTTAGAATCGACAAAATTTGAGATCTAGCGTTATAATGACGTCAGAATCATGAAAAATATCAACATGGTCAGTAGAGCTCAGACAGAATCTATCTTCCAGGCTACAGAATGGGGAATGTAAAATATAAAACACAAAATGCTAGCTGAACAAAATGAGGGTTTTCAGCTTGACCTAAACTTGAAATGAATTTTAAAACCGTTGAAAGAAAACTGTATAAACGGATGTTCAATTTTCCGATTCTTCTAATTATGCGTGAGGATAACATTCGCAATGAATAATAATAATAATAATAAATAACGAGACATCATCTTCTCAACTATGTCAAAAACTAGGAGGTGAATTTAGAATAGATTTTCAAGAAATGTACTCCCGAAATGCGAACGATTGGAAAAAATCATCCCGATACGTGCAATGTAAATAAACTGACGCCAAGTATGCTTAAACCACGGTGTTCCACGCGTGCCAAGCTTACAATTTGTGTTCCCTGTGACTCCTAAAATGTAACTTGACCAATTTTAGAGAGGATTTTATTGCCTTTGAAAATAAACAAGGTAAAACTACACTGGGAATGACCAAACGATGGGAAGGTATCAGCGAGCTTTGAGGAACTTTTCTGGTGATTCTGTAAACGAAGGTGGTCAGAAGGCAGATAAAGGTTAAACCAAGAGTAGTTTCTCGCCATTATATGCTGCGATTTAACGTGAAGCTGTGAAGAGTTCTGGAGTGACAATAGGAGAAATTTTTGAGCGAGTTGGTTTGCCAAAGGTGTCGAAAAATACTCGATGTCATCAGCTGAAAGATGCTGCTATAAGTCAGAAAACCAGTGTCGAAGCCTCCAACCCTCGCTAATAATTCAGCGCACTAAGATCTCCAGCTATTCAGAACGGATGCTTTTATTCATGACAAGCTGCGCATTTGAATTAATTTTTACCACAGTACGCGCAGATCAGAAGTGCCAGCATTCCCTGAAAAATTTGAGTTAGTTCATTGGTTAGTTTTTCATATAATTGAAAAAATGTTATCGGCTGATGATTAAACACGCACTGTAAATAAGTAATGAATAAAATAGTTTTCCGATATTATGTACTGTAGAAGTATTCAGTTTAACGTGTGGAAGCAGAGAGCAAGCACCAAGGTAGCATGCAAACATGCAGCAAACTGCTTGTTAATATCTTGGAGAATAGAATGAAGAATATACTGCAGAAGTTGGACATTTACGCCAGTGAAATATCAGGAAAAAAACTGCAGCCAATTCTTTTCCAAACTTCTAAGGCTATGCGGGCAATAGCTTCCAGTAAGTTAATAATAAGATAAGAAGTTTCCAGATTAAAAGTTTTCAAAGTACCATAAACACACAAATAGTAAAGTCTAGAAGAATAAAATTGAACGTTTCAGATTCCTATAAACATGTTGCGGTATAATTTTAGGTACAGCGAAGGTTAATAACGGTTTCCACACTATAAACAGAAGCTTCATTTTGAAGACCTGTTTTAGTTTAGTGCAGGAATAATTTGTTAACTTCAATGACAAGGAAGCAAATTTAAGAATGAATTCTAACTAGTCAAAAATTTGAATAACTAGTTGCTTGTGAATAAAGAAAAAAGATTTTGTCAGATTTCAAATTCATTCTCTTTATCTCATTTAAACAATAATCACAGTACAAAAAAGTTTTATACCATTTTGATTTTCAATACACACTGTTTCCAACGCGTGTGCGCGCGCGTGTGGCAGCGTGGGTGTGCATGTGCGTACACGAATATAAATTCGAAAATATTCTGTTTTAGTTGCTGGGGATGTCTACGGTGTAGTTGAATTTCTGGTTTTCTTTTCTCTTATACTTCGAGTTAGTGGATAATTTCTCGTAATCTAAATTTTAATTTCTCTTGTATTTTAAATAGTGACCGTACTTTCAAAAACGACCGACTAAAAAGATATTTCCTCTTACGTCATTGAACTTGGGACCGGAGAATTTATTAATTCAACTCAAATTTTAAGACAAATTTGAGTTAAGTTTGAGTTGCTTGCTGCGAGATTTCATTCTATTATTCCATCAATGTTCTCTTTTTTTGTCGTACATGTTTCATTAACGAAATATCGGTCAATCATATCTAATTTATCTCAAAATCTGAGTAAAGACGCTTCCATCAGCAGCTGAAAATGTGTCTTCCGATGGCCGCTAAAAATCACCGATGTTGAACGTGCATAGACGAAGCAGAAACAACAAGCGTTATGTCGCCATTTGTCTCGAGTTCTGCTTGCCTTGATTATCTGTCTCTCCACCTCAGCAGGCGCGAGTGTCTCCCTCTCAGCGCGAGCGACGATCATCTTACGAAAATTAATCAGATCTCGAAGCTATTGAGAACCCTGAGCAATTTTGCGTTGAGGTTCCATTGAAGTGTTATTGCGTAGCTCAACGAAAGTTGGAGAGGCAAGTTAAAGGCAGGAGGGGCGAGTTGCCTCCGCGCTGTCAGGCTGACGCGAGCTGTCGTATGAATGTACAATGTCGAGAGATTCAATGTAACTGATACCTTAGGAAGAGTAGCTGCCCAAACAATATAAAGCTGAATGAAAAATTTTCTCCTAAGATGATTGTGTGATGAAGTGCTCGAGTGCGTGTCTGAAGAAGGGATAAGGGAAAAGATTTGAACTGAGGGAGTTTAAGAGAGATTGTCTTCACGCGAGCCAACAGCAGAAAGAGGAAACAGCTAGATTGTAGCCATTAGTCTAATAAATTTAACATTTCGAACAATCTAATATAGTAGAACATCAGCAAGGGAAGAGGGTGATAGTTTGCACTTCATAAAAATGTCTCCTAATTCAGACAACTTTCGTGGTCGCTCCTGTATTCATTCCTTAGGTCATTCTTGAGTCAAGTGTTGTATTTGCATGGGATTTGGATGTTCACTGTTGTACTTCTTTTACAGATCTTTATTTAGAATTTGTTTTAAAATTTTTTTACAGTGAGTTCTATATCTATACTGAAAACAAATTTAAAAATATGCACGAACCCAGAACAGCAACTGGTCAGTCATTCTATTTGAGAGTCATTCTATTTGAGGAACGCAATGAACTGTTGCTCTCCGTATTTATTTTCACGCTAGCTCAAAATGAAATTGGACATCAGAGGCAAGTATTGTATTCTGTTTCTGTTACGTAAACAATTACATCAACAAATGAAATGCTGTGTAAAAAAAATTTGTTCAAAATTTGGGAGAAGTCAACATTGATTTTCCACGGGGATAACATACTTCACGATAATGGTGAGATGGAGGTATTCAATGTGTGTACGTCCGTGTTTTCCAAAGCATTCACCAACTCGTGATGTGCGCACTAACACCTGTTCTTTAAGGAATTTTCAAAACCTTTGCTATCTTATACTGAGGGCTGAACAATTAACATGATTCTTTCTATTTCTGTCTTCTACTAATGAGAATACGGAACGGAAAAGAACAGCCCCACAGGCAATGATGGCAAATTTTCTCTCATTGTTGGATCTTCCATTCAAGTTTAACAACTGAAGAAATTCGTGTTCAGAATGGAGTTCAACTCCTTTCAAATTTTCGTGTCTCTCACATAGATAAATTCCAAATAAATTAGTGAGTTTCCTTTGCGCCTTGTATATTAGAAAATTTTCGGAGATTCGGTAAAATAATACGAGGAATTTTCGTGATATTTACGAATTAAGTACGTAAAATTCATTAGCTAATAAATCTGTAAACGTATCATATAAGGTTTATAAGAAGATTCATTTTTTTCTTTAATTGTAATTTTTGAATGAAAGAATGAACGATGAATTTGAAAAAACTGATTTAGTCAAGAAGGTTAGTGCTATGAATACTAGCATAAAGGTTTAATTATCAACGATAATTAGGTTAACCAAGATGGCTAGCGAACATGCAACAATGGTGAAAAGTGGCAGGTATGCTAGAGGAGAGAGGGACAGAGCTTGCTTTGACGGCTGGGTCACTGGCAACTTAAAAAATATGTATGTAAATCGGGCGTGAATATGATCCAATCGAGAAAAAGGTATGAAAGGCTGATCACAATCGCGGCTAAATGTATGAGCTAATGACCACGGGCTTCTTTCTACCCGTGGTCGGCGGGTAGAAGCCCGCCGACCATAATTCTAAACATATTAAACGCTGTGAGAAATGAATGCGTGCTAAGTTTGAACCATTTAAATGAAAGTAGTTTTACATTCCGATGTAAAATTTTAGTCATGCTTTTGACGGTTGATGGAGGTAGAAATCCGTTTCTCCAGTCTTTACTCCAACATCTTACAGCTTCAGGGAAATTACTTTTCTTAAAGCGAATGACTATCAGGATTATAAAAACGAAGAATGCGCTAAGCATTGAAATCATATTTAACAAAGATTGAACAAAATATTAATTAAAAATAAGATATAGTGTCAGTTCTATAAAACGTTTCGGAGACGATCTCCAGCTTCAGTTAGGAGTCTGAAAGATTGAAATATAAAGAAAAAATGAAAAACCAGCTTGTGTTGAGGTTTTGCGATTGTGCAGGCCTGGGAAAATATTTCATTAGATGTCGTATTTGACCTCACGAGCTTCCATTTTTATCGGTGTGGGATTTGCAAATGTTTTGCAAGAATTAACATTACACTCGATTATAAGTAGCTCTCAAATATCATTTATTCGATAATTATTTGCCATATAGATTTCCGTTCATTCCTTACATGTTAAAGAATAGCATGGGCGCATTTACCATTTTAACCTCGTATCAAAGTAACATGATTTTTTTTTCATTCCGATAATCTGCGATCATGCTCAATTAATTTGATTTGAGCCCACCGGTCCTTTTCGCCAAGGATATTTGATCAAATCAGATGCATAAGGTGCCACCGCTGTACAACGTTCAAATGAACGTTGATTAATGCGCCACTTTTCCTCACACATATTCCAGTTCATCGAGTACTTGTGCTTGTTTTATTTGAAGTTCTAGGTCACACATGTCATTTTATCTCATGATTCTATGTGATACGAATAGAGAACGAGAGCTAAAAACGTGACGTACATAAACAGGGTTAAGAAACAAAATCTCAAGGTACAGGTGGACAATGGGTCATGCAAACCTTTGAACGGCAAATGTACATATCGTGGGCTCATATTGCACTATTAAGGCCGAGGACGTTTCTGGTATGCAGCAAACAGTGACAATGTGACTAGCGTTTCGTGCGTAAGCTAAAAGTGGAAGTTCATTCTCAAGTGCCAAAGAAAGTAACAGTTCACCCAAGGAAATAATATTTGTACGTAGCTTACATATGAAGAAAGCAAGTTCTACTTCAAGTTGCTTATTTAAGTATTCTGCGTAACTTACATATAAATGAGAGTGGACTTATTTGTTGTGTATTTAACGGGTTGCGTAATTCAAAATAATTTTTTACTGGAAAAGTCTAAGGATTTTTTGACATCTTTAAAATACTATTATAGTGTTCCTTTCATATTGATTTTTAAGAAAGTTCCAAGCCGTAAAATTCCATAAAATTTATGCGAAGCAGTAAATTACCGTGAGGGTTATTTTACTTACTGTAGAAGTGTTCTTCATGAAATTTGCGAATGTTTACAGTAGGGGTGAACGAAACGTTTACAGAAATCGTGTTGGTTCTTATTAAAGTTTTCCTTTGTTCTGGCAAGAGCATTTGTCTTGCAGAATGATCCAACCCTCTTGAAATCTACACTTCTTTATTGAAATAAATAGATTTTTTGAATGAGGCTACAGACTACGTGTTTGATGGTCTCTAAGATATGATCATAGCGGTACCCTTCGATAACCACGGCACCCACGCGATGTTGCCTACTTCCATAAACTACTATTATTCACGGTTTTTGCAGGTCTATCAATACTGTTATTTCTTTCAATAAAGTGAGCTAAGGACGCATTCTGATTTGAAAGGGGAATTGGAGCGAAGCATGTGGAACGCAGTAATCATGTTATGTGTTCAGATGAGATAATTATTGAATTTTTTTAGCACATGCTTTGCTCGACAGGCAAGTCATTCTAGCGTAGAGAGCTCCATTGATAACGACCATGAGGAACTGCTACGGCATGAATTGATAAACTGTTTGAAAAGCAATGCTTCATGCAACAAAATTTCTAACTTTTTTAAAACAAATAATTTTTCTTAATATTTTAGTAAAATTCCCTGTGTACGAGACTTTTCAAATTTTACTTCCTGACCAATAGCTTTTCAATCTCAGTTAAGTATTTACTTCCTCGGAATAATTCACCGAAAATTAAATACGTTGGTTTTTACACAGGAGACCACATAAAGAGTCAAAAGTGTTAGGATGGCTCTTATTTTACTACGGTATGTACGAGCTTAAAGGAATGGTTATAAAAATTCACATTCCTCACGTTTCCCTTAAATATGCATTTTTTAAGAACACATGCCGATGATGCAAACATAAGTAGTTTGACTTCCAGGCACAAAATTGATGTTGGAGTACATTTAAACCCCTGATTTTTTTTTGTTCTTCAGAGATCTGTTTCGGCTGGAAAATTCTGCTCGGCGTCCTCGACGGTGAATATTCCAGACCTTGGATGGTGGTCCGAAATTGAAGAAGGCAGCACCGTGTTTTGAGGTGAGTGTGATTGAAAGTGACTTAGGACACTTTTTTACTCCTTTTTTTGTCTTTTCAACCTTAGCATGCTCATGACAACCAATTTAAGCGTAAGAAATGCTGGAGCTTTTTATTGTCTTTTCAGTCTGCCCAACCTGCCATGTCTGAGCGTACCATTCTCTTGGCATCCAATTTAAGTGAAAAAAAATGCTGGAAACTGTAGCAATTTTATTGGAAAAGTATTACAGCTACAGACTTATTCATATTTATGAAAATATTTAGTTTGAATTTTCTTGTGAGGCAGTTTTAAGAAGCTATTTTTGTTATGTCAAGCCATTTCACGGAACCTCTAGTCTAGAGCTACATCTGAGTGAATAATAAGGCTTATTCTGCAAGTGAGCCAAAAGTTGCTGATTTGGTCAGCTTGTAGGCACAGATTGTGAGCGCTGACTCCGCCTTTCTATCACTCAGTGCAGCGGTGTCTGCGCCGAAACCCTTCACTATTTCCCGCACAAACCTTGCCGTCTCCCACACAGCTTCGTTCCTTCATCAAACCTGAGCCTTGTCTTCCGTGGCAGTTTTTTGCCAAGTCGCACTTAATTACATTTGCATCGTGATTAACAAATTAAGCCTGGCAAATTTTCATGCAGATTGCTTCTTGGTACTTTTTTGGATCGGAGCTCGGCTGCTGCATTAAGATTTTTCTGGATCTCGGCTGAGCAAACCTCAAGAATGGGCCTCCACTACCAACCACTACCACGACCGACAAAATGAGAAACTTTTGGTTTTGCATTAGGGCTGGATTCACTTGTATCTAATACACATTACCAGCACAATCCAATGGAGATAAGTTTTCCTCAGTGTTCTGAATAGATTGTTCGTCAGCAATTCAGAAAATTTTAAGACACAAGGCCACTGGTGCAGAACAGTTATGGTTAGTATATTTTCCTGAGTTTACATCAAGTGTGTAATTATTCTGGTAAGCTTCGACTCTACCTTGAAGCCAGAGCGATAGCTACAATGTAAGACTAGTTTGAGAGAAAAAAAGATTCTGTAATTAACTAGTGTCCCCACACCGTCGAAAATGACGAATTAGCTTGTTTACTTGAGTCTCATTCAGTTGTATGAGCCGATAAAGTTGTTAAGTTTGGAATTGCATTAATTTCTCTTTGAATGCTGGGTAAACTACTCACTGATTTCTTGAAGTGAGTGATACTTGTGATACGGGCTATACATATCCAATTTTTCACATATCAATCTATCAGATGCCAATGCAAATTAAGCATATTGATACAAATTAATTTACATAAAAAAAACACAAATTTAGAGTTTTATATTGCTCAGGTAACTATCATACAATATGTGACTTTACTAAGGTAATCGAAAAACCCTTTGCCATTTAAACTTTTTCTTTAATTTTTATTCCGTTCCTTTAATTTTTGGACTTGTAACACCGGTGCGTAGGATGTGGAGACCACGCAAACAGGGAAGCAACGAGCCAACAAACTGCTCAGTTTACACTGAGCATTCAAAAATTAAAGGTTCACATTTCAAAGGTAAATAAAACCCAAATTAATGATTCTAAAAGCCCAAATTAACAATGTAAATCCGCTCGTATCTTAATGTTGGTCTACTGGCATGTGAGTGATCGAACTACTTTAGCTTTTTGAAACTATCCGGAAGTTATACATTGAAGTAAAAGAAGCTAATGCAGTTATTAAATAATCGAATTTCATAGCATGTATTGTAGATGCATTTCCATCAAGTGAACAAAATTTTAACAAGTTTAGCAAAAATTCCTAAGCCGAAAATTTCAAACATTTGAAGAACATACTATATAGTTTACTAACAAGTTTATGTCATAGAAAGGATTTAGACATCTTTTTCATCATGATTTTATTTAATACGTTCTGCATATGGAGTATAGAATGTTCTCAAAAATATTAAATAGAGAATAAAGTAGTAAAAATAAGAAAACATGTGCTGATCTGAGCGTCAGTCGTTAATTTGATTACGTTCTAACACCAGTAGAAATTGTCTAAGCTATAAAATCTATCAAAAGTATTCAAAACTAGTTCAATTTCTATAAATTAAGCGAATGTGATCAATATCAGTCAAAGCTTCTATGCTACTGCGAACAAATTTGGTTTCACTGCAAAAATGCACAGATGTTCTCACCGCAAAGAAAGGCACAGATGGTCTCACCGCAAAGGAAGGCACAGATGGTCTCACCGCAAAGAAAGTCACAGATGGTCTCACCGCAAAGAAAGGCACAGATGGTCTCACCGCAAAGAAAGGCACAGATGGTATCATTTTGTGAAATGTAGTTATAAATGTATCTTTTACAAGTATATCGCATGGTTGAAATGACAACATTGATCTTCATGGACCTAGTGATGCGAATCAAGTTTGGAGGCGAGTTTGGATGTCTCATGATCAAACAAAAAAGGCCATCCATAGTCCGTACTGTGAAGAATGGTGGACGAAGCATTCTGATTTAGAGGTGCTTTTCAATTGATCAGGAATATCGGAAAAACAAAAAATCACTCGAAATCAGCTAAAAATCAAGAGCTCGGTGATGATCAGCTGTTTTAACAGGACGATGATCTTACTCCAAGGCATCCTGCGAATGCTTCAAACATAACAACATGTAGGTCTAAATAAGGTTGGTCAATCACTGAAATTGAATCTGATAGAAAATTTATGGAAACAATTTTGGTCAGACCTGCGCCGAAGACCAAAGACCTGCGACGGCATTCAATTGAAGCCTGACTACAGCGAAGAATTGGTTAAGATTTCGCACAAATTTTATAAAATACTTTAAAGAACTTTAGAAACTGTTTTACAATCGTTGCAAAAGTGAAGGTGATCAACCATACATTAAAAAATTTCTATTCAGATGTCTAGACTCTTTTTTGTTAAGACCTAACTAGAATGATTGCCATTGCTCCCAGCATGTGTTTATAAATCAATTTCGGGTCTAAAATCAGAGTTGACAAACTTTCTTTGCTCCAAATCAAATTTGGCTTAAAAAATGACTGGGCACGTATCGACCCTGCGCGATTCTCAGGCGCTGAGTTATTTTTGTAGGTAAATTCTATTTAAAAGATACATAAATTTGACACTTTTGGCTTAAAAAGGCAAAAATGGAAACTCCTCTTCAAGCGCGTGTAGCCCTAATACATTTGTTTGCAAATGTGCCTGGGTAGAAGGTTAATTATTCACCATATCTGGAGACACGTTTCTATGCACAAAAGAGTGAACTCATTTGTTTAAATAAAAGTCGGTATGATAATATCATATACGTCGAATGTGAGAGGACCTTAACCTCAGAGTTCAAGGGTATGGGTTCGAGTTTAAGGAGCTCTATATCTTCCTTTGGTAAGAATCTGCATACTCTATTAAACTGAAAGTTTATACTACAGCTTAGTGGTGCTTGATTATAAATATATCAGTTCATTGGCACTGTATCTCACTTTTTTGGATTTAGAATATCATTTCAAGACTTTACTCGTGTTTTCAAAAGCAGCTCACTTAGTCAATCAGGATAGCCATTTGAGTGCGTTATTTCCTTAGCTTGTAAGTATTTTTCAAATAGCATTGTGGTGAACTCCATCATACACCATAACTTACTCGACAGTAGCAGCAGGAATCTCTCCCAGACCCTCATTAAACTAGGGTATCATCTTCCATGTAAGCTAATTTTAACGGATTTGCGAAACTGATCATAAATTTATATGTTATTACACGCTATGCTATAGGCGAAGTTCGAGTGTGGGTAACAATAATATTATTGCCAGGAGTACGGCTCAAGGACAGGATTACGTTTCGTGAGAAAATATTGCATGGGTTACGCGTTCATATTATGGGTTATCAACATACTTTTCGTACTTTAGCCGATCTGAAAATTCTCAAAACAATAGCAGGGTATTCTGAAAGTAGAAATTTAGCCTTTAAGTTTTATCTAGCAATCCACGTTGCTTACATCATACTTTTTTCTAAATTAACCTTACATGACTCAAATCTTTGTCTACGCATGTCATGCACACTGCACAGGTCATAATGAATCAGTGCAACTAACATGACAGCTTTCAGATTCGATTGCTTAGAAGTACTTTATATCGAAGTTATGGTGCTTGTAACCGAAATAGCGCCCTGTGATTGGTAGCATTTTGTTTGGTCAGCACATTTATTTCAACCTCCTAGGTCATTTCGCTGAAAGAAATTTTTGCCTCTCTAAGTGTCTCATGGCTGTTCAGGTGTCTCATAGGTAGCCAGGACATCTCAAAAAGAGAGCAAGTGTCTCAAAGTGCTGCCCATGTCTTATTGGCAATGATAATGTAGTGGCTTAGACACCTCTTAGCTTCGACTCTAGTCATTCAAAGGTTCAGTAAGTGTAAGACGTACTAATTCAATTTCTGTTAAAAGGGTTCCGACTTTACTAAAAGTTTTACCCTTAAGCTACGGTTTCCTAGAAAAGCGGTGCCACAATTTTACGGCCGTAATCTAGCGGCGGATGACGTCACAAAAACGTTGTGTATTAATTCAGATGCGACTGATTTCTTAGGGAACTGTGGTCGCTAAATAGTGGTGTTGCCAGGTGCACGACGGCCGCTGTAGCGTTCGGCCATAAGTTAGTGAACGATTTTTAGCGGCGCCGGTGTCTTTGATTCAATGTAGAAGCACTGATTAAAAGTTTAAAAAAGTAAACTTTACAATGTGAAAAGGCAAAAAGGATGAAATGTTAATTGATTTTTTTAGAAATACTGAAGCTCTGTATAATGCAAAGAGTAAAGACTGTAGAAAAACTCAACTGAAACGAAATCTTTAGAATAATATCGCGACTACTCTTAAAAAGATAAAGTAGGTTCATGCAAATTAAGGGCATACAACATTAGATATTTTTTAGATTTTGTTATACAGAGAGAAAATGATATATGTATAATATATGTAGGAACTCATGATATTTATGCTAACTTTTATTAAATAGGTACACTAAATAAATAATTTGCACCTATAATATAATTTACATTTAAAGGTTCCATCGAAAACTTACCAACAAAACCAGAGATCAACTTCGAAAAATATATAACCATGATTGACCTGCAGCCCTGACTCCACACATAATGTGATGCTATAGAGAGGTGTCTCTGTGTGGCTTCTCATATCGTCATCTAAAGTAATGACATAGGAAATATGGCTATACCATACCTACCTATGTACATTAATTTTTTGCTGCATAATTCTGTTGCAATTCAATCCTACCTGGCCCGTTAAGGTAATTTTCAAATGTCTCTCGAACGCCAGTGCTATTCATTCCAGAACGAACACTATGCCTTGTTAAAGGAACTAAATTCAAAGTGGGTACGGGAAGTACATCATCAAAGTGTTTTTGACTTGGAGCAATTACTTGTGCTTCGCTTAAAATGTTATATAATATACATAATGTACAGGCGCACATAATCGATTTGTCTGTAGTTTCGGGGCAGTAGCAATAGGTTGGAAGAAAATTCTGAAATAACCGCATAAAATTCCAAAGGTATTTTCAGTTGTCCTTCGAGCTCGAGATAGTCGAAAGTAATTATTGACTGCTTTCGATGGATCTTGTAGATTGCTGTCTTGGGTGTTTCATCAAATTTTTGTGCTGAGCAAAAGCTTCATCACCAACTTTCATATGTGGTACAACATTATTTGCAAAAGCACCCTCTGTAGATCGACTTTTAAATATCTCACTTTCCTTCGAACCATCGTCTTCCGATGACTCTTCATCTTCCAGGTATATTAATCATGCTTTGTCTAGATCGTCCCTTCTGACGGTGTGAGAAATCATATGTTTACCGCAATGCCCACCGCAATGCATTAACAACTCCCAACTTTGCACTTATGTACGGCCGTTATGTTACGTTCGCAGCATCACGCCAAATTACGGCCTTAAAATAGCGGCACCGCTTTTCTAGGAAACCGTAGCTTTAGAGACTGCAGTAGAAGCTAATGTAAGACCGCTACCGCACTTGGCCGAATAGAACGTAATAACGCAGGTAGTTTCAGCAGGTCTTACAACTGGTGACCGCAGCAGCTTCTGCAGCTGCTCTCCAGTAGGTTCACCTACATCTGGTGCCCCAGCAGCATCTGCCGCTGCTCTCCAGAACATTCGAGAACGTTTCTAATTAACAGTGAAACTGCAGGCCATGGGAACGTCAACTATGCGAGGCAGTGCAATGCTACGCTTAATGTCCGTAGAATTTTATATCGGCGTTTAATTTCACATCAATTTTCAAAAATTTCTCCACTTCTCTAAAATCTAATTTTAGTTCATCGTAAATTTTAAAAAGGACAACTCTAGAGTAAAAAATGAGCAATCTAAGTAAGAAACGACGTTTCGACCTTCTACGGCCGTCATCAAAGTATATCTGTCAAAAAAAATAAAAATCTTACTGAAATTGAATGTTCAAAGTCATTGAGTATCTGTCAGCTAGACTAAATAAGTATCAACTAAATTTCTAGATGTTTATGGGAAAATTTAGGGAGCTAGTCTGATAAACGGAGCAGACAAGAAGAGGGAAGTGCACTGATCGAAGCTTGGCATGAGGCTGGCGGCATGGGTTCTTGAAGATGCCTCATGTAACCTCTTGTACTCGGCATGCTTTTTTCTATGTGAACAAGTTTAGGTAGTTAGAAAATTCTTTGTACTTTACATTTATAATCGGTGCATGTTTTCTGATTTCTAAGGCTTCCGCAATTTTTATTTCTGCTGTGTCAGAGTAAGATCTAATGTGCATTATGCTGAAAGCTGGAAGGAATGCAACCAAGTTGGGTGGTTCTTTTTGGTGATCATCTCTGAAGTGTTTGAAGATGCTGCTGGATAAGTAACAATGCTGTTTTGCTCTTCTCTCCAGCGTGCAGGTGATGTCCTACGTAGGAAGCCTGACAGCTTTCTTCTGGGCAGGTAAACTTATAGACCACGCCCGCTCGCTGAAGATCTGGCTCTCGAAGTCTGGTAGTGAAGAATGTTACTAGCTTCGTGGCTTGAAATACGGCCTGACGATAATTTTCCTAGAAGGATTGATTGTACAGGTGTGTTACAAAACTGTATTCGTGAGAAAACTTGCATCTTTTTTGTAAGTTCCGAGGTTATGGAGTTCGACGTAGAGGTCAACTGTTTCTGCTGGGTGATTCTGACCACAACCATAATTTCTATTTAAAAGTTTTTTCACAATGTTTTCTAAAATTATTAAGGGGAAGCCGTTGTTAGTTAATACTTATTTAATGCGGTTGATTTCTTGCGTGCATGTCTCCCATGTTGAGCAATATTTCAATGTGCGATGAAGTAATGTCTTTGCAATTGATTTCTTGTAAGACAGGGGCAGCTGGGAAGTGAACGGAGTGCATGAGCCATTATCCGTAGGATAATGTTTCATGGACGGGTACGTTAGTAAATAGGGACTCGACACCAAGCGAGACAACTTTATCAGTAGGTGATATTTCTAGGGAGTCCAGATCGATGAGCAGCTGGTCGATAGAGAAAGCATGTAAGTTTGGTTGATGTATGGGCGGATAGTTCCATTACAAATTTGGACACCTCTAACTCTACCGTCCGTCCATGAAACAGTTGAAATAATTATGTCAATACCATACCACCATCCATCCCTGCCGCCCCCTAGCATTCCGCATGAAATCTTCAAAAATCTGTTGATAATTTGCACGACTGAGACGCCATTCCGGCACAATGGCCATTCATTCATTCAAACCGACGGGGTGAGCATGGGATCTTCACTGGGGTCAACGTTCGCCGACTTCTACATGTCACACCTGGAAGAAAACTTGCTTTCGCAAGAAAAAATATCAAACCCAATATACTACAAGAGGTATGTGGACTACATTCTGGCAATATTTTCAAGTGCGCATCACCTTCATTGTTTCAAAAGATAAATGCACAGCAATTTGGTTCTGCGGTTTACTCACGAGGAAATGCAAGAGAACCAGTTTCACTTCTTGGACGTCCTCATGGAACTAAAAGGAACACAATTTTTAACTTCTGTCTACGTCAAACCTACGGATAATGGCTCATACACTCAGTTCACTTCCCAGCTGCCCCTGTCTTACAAGAAATCAATTGCAAAGACATTACTTCATCGCGAATTGAAATATTGCTCGACATGGGAGACATGCACGCAAGAAATCAACCGCATTAAATAAGTATTAACTAACAACGGCTTCCCCTTAATGATTTTAGAAAACATAGTGAAAAAACTTTTAAATAGATATTATGGTTGTGGTCAGAATCACCCAGCAGAAACAGTTGACCCCTACGTCGAACTCCATAACCTCGGAACTTACAAAAAAGATGCAGATTTTCTCACGAATATAGTTTTGGAACCCACCTGTACAATCGATCCTTCTAAGAAGAGATGAACTTGTCGTCAGGCCGTATTTCAAGCCACGAAAACTAGCAACATTTTTCACTACCAGATTTCGAGAACCAGATCTTCAGCGCCCGGGCTTGGTCTACAAGTTGACCTGCCCAGAGGAAAGCTGCTCCGTTTATCAAACTAGCTTCCTAAATTTTGCCATGAACTCCTAAAAATTTAGTTTTTAATTATTTAGTCTAGCTGACAGATGCTCAATGACTTGGTCCATTCAGTTTTAGTAAGATTTGTCTTTTGTTTTTACAGATAAACGTTGATGATGACCGCAGTAGAAGGTCGAAACATCGTTTTTACTTAGCTTGCTCATATTTTTACTCTAGAGTTGTTCTTTTAAAAATTTCCGATGAACTAAAATATGATTTAAGAAAAGTGGAGATATTTTTAAAAACCAACGAAGAATTTTCTGTGAGACACCAGTTATAAATGCATCAAACCGAAGCCCAAGTGTCTCATCGTCGAGACACTGAAGCATTTCTTAATCGGGTCTGGAGACACTGGTGTGCATCCTAATCTTGAATGTCTCATTAATAATGTATCTGCGTTTCTCGGTTTTGGGATAAACGTCAGATGTCCGGTGTTTCAAAATAGGGCTATTATTTCTTTCAGTGGGTGCGGTTCGTTCGGGTCGAGATTAGCGCCTCACCTGCGTAGGTTGTCTCCTCTGGCTGAGAACAGGTGTGTTTTAATGTTCAGCCTCAATAGGATTATTTCGGATTCATACCTAATCGTATTAGTAGAAAATGTGAGGCAACTATTCCTGTGGTTTTCAGCAACTAAGCCATAAATAGTTTCATTGTACTCATAAGAAATTGAAGGCATAGTTCAAAGCAGGTGAATTCGGTGATTTGAAATTTTTCAATTTTTTTTACGGGATTTGAGTAGTGGCTTTTTCGTGTTGTGATGTTAGTACTACTTGTATTTCAAGTAAAATAAAAATGGACAGTGAGGTGGAACAAGAAAACGAACTTAAGAATTTTCTATTTAAAATATTTGACATTTTGTTTCCAGTAGGTCGATACTTAGGGAATCCCACGTGGAAGAATAAAACGAACCAGTGCTAAAATGTACATCATATATTGAATATGTTTCGGATAATTGATATACCATTTGCCGTGCTGACACATGAAAAAAGTTAAAACATTCGGAAAAAAAATAAATAAACACACGACAGTTTGTATCATCCGAAAGCTTAGCTCATTCTTATTTATGTACAAGTTAAACGATCACATACCATGACTCGCTCACATACACACGAGCAAGCAAGCGCATATTATACATGGAAACATTAACACATGCACACAGATACGAACACACACACGCTCGCATGTTTTGTGTTCCACAATGCGGAAGAAATTTTGATATTGCGAAACGTACGCAACCAATAATCTACGTACATTTTGACTTTGGTATTGCTTTTTTACCGCTTTCAATGTGTAATTATGAAAGCTATGCAAAGCCTACGATTATCACGGACGAACATAAATCAGCAACAGACTGTGGAATATTTGTCGCGTGAGTATTAGAATTAACTCACGTGGCGAAACATGTAATGAAAAGAGTATTTGAAAAATTGAAGGACATCTGTTTTGTATTTAGTTGTAGCACATGATGCTCGTAGGCGGTCCCTTCACATTTTTACTAAATCTTAGCAATATTTCGATGACATTTTACTCCCATTCTTCTTCACCATCAATTCGTCGAGGTGAGTCGCTCGTCTAGCGTGAATCTGACATTTTAGCTTTTGCAATAAAATTAAAATTATCCGATTGACTAGGTTATATCAGTACCTTGATATTGTTACGCGAAAACATTTAATAAATTACCTTGACTATATGCTCTGGATCACTTATGTAGAAACAGGCATTCAAATCAAAGTTCCAGTATCTCAGCCGATATTTTCCGAATTATCTTCTAAAATCGCATGATGCTTGGCTTCATCTATGTTTGCTTCAATTATTCACAATGGTCATATATCACTAAATGCGAAGCATTACGTATTATTATGCTCCCTTTATCAAGTTTCACGGTGAGGATGGTGTTCTTCTGAAAGTGAGCTGTTCCATTTTTTCTTCAAGCATGAGTGACATCATCATGGTCATAACGCTTTATCTTGCTTATATCAGACAACTAGATTCAAATTTAAATTTTATTTTCGTGCTCAATATTCGCTTTCGCGAGTTTAAATTTTAATTTGAAATGGCGTTTCTTTAGTAATGGGGTCTTGCGAAAATATCGTTTTTGAGTTCTATAGTAATTGAAGTCCATAACTAATTATTCTTTAACAGACATGTGTTCCAGCGGCTCTGAGATCGTTTTGAAGTTCACCTCTTGTAACAAACGAATAATTTTTAATTTTACATAGCACATTTCGAGGGTTTCCTATCGAAATTTTTCAACAGATCTTGGAAAATTTTCTGCGGTACAAGTCATCATCTATTTCTTTGCAATGTGACCTATAAAGTTTAAAGGATCCTAAAAATGTTCCTCTAGCTCATTTTTGCTGTGTGGCCAAAAATAAGACGATCTCTCTGATCTTTTGATAACTCCCTTTTTTCAGCACCTTAAAGTGCTTTTAGACAATCTTCTTATGTATTTCCCGATAACCTCACATCACACACCATTCTGTTTTTTTCAGAAGTTATGGTATCTTTATTCATCGGAACTTATATGGATCCCCACATTCAAAACTTGTTTTAGGAGGTCTCAAAATAATTTTCCCCCGATGTATTTTACAGATTTTTGAATAAAGATGTTATTTAACGGAGTTTTCCATTTTAGTGCTCAGGGGTGAGTGACAAAGTACATTTCTGTTGATTGTTTCAATTTCAAGGTTTAATTTGTTCAGAAGCAGCTATTGAATGAATTTCTTAAATGTTCAAGTACTTGTTTTACCAGGTAATCTCTTGATTTGAAAACGTTTTACAATTTGCTATTACTCTAAAAAACTCAGATTTTGATCGGAAAAGACTATCTGTGTTAGTCAAATGAGAGAAAAACACTCTGAATTTCACTCAAGAGTTTCAGGTCTGAGAAGGAAGTGCCTACGGCGTGTTTGATACCCTAGACAGCGACGTATATTTGCTCCTGTCCAACTATATCTTGCTTGAAAACGTCAAAAACATTTCAAGTCACTTGCAAAAAAATGCTTCCGCTAATGAAAATTTCATAATTAGAAACTAAACTGGGCTATTGCAGCAGCTATTGAATACTAACATGAGTTGTCTGGCTAAAGCTTACTAAAGGTTTCGCTAAGTTACACTCTAGATAACTCCATACGATCTCATGAATAATATAGGTAATCAACTTTCACAATTCCCGAATAATAGTAACAATCGCTATGGATGGTAGAAGCAACCACTATAAATACTATGTATATGCAACCATTAAGTATGGTTGAGGCAGCTATCCATACATAAAAGAGGCAACCACCATTGATAGCGGCAACTACCGTAAATAACAGAGGCAACCACCATTGATAGAGGCACTACCGTAAATAACAGAGGCAACCACCATTGACAGCAACAACTACCATAATTAACAGAGGCAACCACCCTTGATAGCGGCAACTACCGTAAATAACAGGCAACCCACCAAGGATCACAGAGGCAACCTTCCCTGAATAACATGTAGAGGCAACCTTCCATGGAAAATGAAGTAGCCTACCATCCATAATATGGCTCGATGGAATTGTAGCTTTCAGGAGCTGTAACGAATCGCATCTGATCAAAATTTAATGAAGACATTCTCACGGCAATTCCTTCCTTCGATAACGATAACGTGTATTGGAAGTTATGATATGAATTTCTTAGTGTGAATAATGAACATCGATAGCAGAAGAAATGTGTACATTTTTTGTAATACCAGCAAACCCGTGTCAACAGTTTAAATTTTTCTTGAGAGAAAAATATTTTCAATCAATTTTTCCTCGCCTTTGATTCAATTTAAGTATACGACGTCTCAAGAATGTCATTGAATCGCAAAAATTAAAGCTGTAGAAAATTGGTTGTTAAAAAAAACACATTTCTGGGATATTTAAGGCTCATAAAAAGTTTGTTAAAAAAACATACTTCTGGGATATTCAAAGCTCATAAAAAGTTGGCGTCAAGTCCTTTTTAAATCCTGAAATCCGGTGCACATTCAAAAAAACACAAACTCATCTTTCATTAATCACCCAAAGTAAAATCACAGAATTTGACTGCACAGTGATGGGTTCTACAGGACTCAGTTCTGTAATATTGTGAAAGATCAATCTTACCAGTGCTAGCACACAGTGCGTCAGGTGGTGATCAGTTTCAAGTTTATCACATAACGGTTTCTCACTAAGCTCTAACGCCAACATCCTATTAGAGTCACTCCTCGAATGTTACATCTCACACAAATCTCCACATATACGAATGAAGACTAGTCCCAGTTATCATCTTCCGTTTAACGATATATGATTCGAGTCATGAATAACTGCAGCAAATTTTCATTCGTGTAAGTTAATGTTCGCGTAAGACGATGCTGTATAGCTGATAGCTCGATGCCGTATGGCTGATAGCTCGATGCCGTGTAAGCTGATAACTCGATAACTCGATACCGTATAGCTAATGCCTCCATAACTTGATGCCGTGTAGTTAATAACTGAATGCCATCTAACTGATTGAACGAAAGATGACTATTGCTTGGGTGAATAGTAAATTATGTGAACTCGTAAAGAGCTGTGAAGTTTTAGCCAGAACGCTGGCCGTGACTTTGGAAGCACATTCATGTCGTAAATCACACCCCCGTCCTAGTCAGTAGTATGGCATAACTCATTGAATACCTTTGAATCACTTAAAACTTCAAGTTTGATACCCCAAGTAAGTCAAAATGTGTCTCTATAAGTTGGACTGAAACGTTAACTCCCGCTCAGATAAGTTGATTTGACAAAAGGTGAGCGCGGCAGGATTTGGGACTGTCTGTATTGGCACATTGTTGTGTTTTACTTCCACCCAGCGAGTGTACCAGTAGACCATTTTAATGATCTTTCTTCACGAAAGTTTTCATTACACTTAGGACTGGGCTTCATCGGCCTATTGCGTTGATACTTGCAATAACCGATAGTGCGCAATACCATGCAATGTTATGCATTTAGGTGGAAAATAAATTTTCACCCAAACAAGCGTGTGTTGTTCATTTCGATGATCGGAAACTCTCATGGTGTTTTCGGCTGGTCTGTTTCAAGGGCAGCTGCTTTAGATCACTTATTCATATGATAAATCCACGCTCTCTGTTTGGACATTTGAGAAATGGAGGTCCAAATAATGAAAGACTTCGTCAAATAATGGACACTTTTATGGACTTATAGGTGCAAGCTTCAGGCAACGTATTTTAAAATGTATTTGAGATCAAGTGAATTACACTATTTTGTTCACAGCTACGTCACCCCGTCACATGAGCAATAACACGTTTAGGGCTCGGCCAGCCGTACTGAAAGCACAGGTCACTCACTTTGATGTGACCGACAATATACTGGCTGCGTGGACTCGTCTCCGAAGCTCCAATGGACGTGAATGTATTTGTTGAGAGGAGAGTCATGCACGCATTGGCACGCCTTCTATGCTCAACTGGTCGATTGCAAACCATGTAGAGTGTTGTACAATATGATGAAATGATTCAATCTGAGTTATTAGATTCAAATTGATTTCATTAGAAGCACAGCTTCCGTTAAACAATGAGAATTTGAGAAGTGATTAATACTCTAAGTTAAGATGTAGAGTGATGTTTGAGAATTTTCATAGTAAAAGTTTAAAATGTTTTCATTCTGAAATACCAAAAGGGTATGTTAGAAATTGCTATTGCTTTCTGCCAGTATTGAATTTCTACTGCTCAAGATCATCGCCTACAATGCGCTACATCATCGTGAGACGGTCGTAACTCAAATTTCGTGATTTTTCAGGAGAAGCATTTTGAAGTATCTTAGTCCTATAACTTTAACATTTTTACGCAACTCAATCAACGCCATCCCTAGGCCAAAAATGCACTTAGACTTACGACTTTACTGCCAAAAACGCAAAATTAATCCAGCATTCTTTTAAACATTGTAACCCTATACTTGAAATATTGGAGTTTAACAGTCTTGCAATGATACAGCGACTGGTTTAGCTTCATCCAAAGGTTCTCAGGTCCGACGGTCTTCCAGCTGAGAAGATCGGAGATCATCAAGGTCTCACCTCTATCAAGAAGAAGAATGGACTTGAAACAAAAAGAAGAAGACAATATGCTATTTGGAGAGCCAGGGGGAAAAAAAGCGTACCACTTTTAATTGCCTGTACAAAATTTGCAAACCCAAGGGAACAGTTTAATTTTCTTCTCAATACCATGAATATTCCATGGACAATTCATTCAGCATTTGGTTTCCTGAGGTGTTGGTTTCCTGTAGGCAAAGTGCATTGTTGAAAATTTTTCATGGCTTGGGTAGTTTCTAAACTGAAATTAAGAGGTTATCGGAATTAAAAACTTAGTCTCTGCTCACATTAGTATAATTATGTAATTGAGTTAATTGAGTGGTTCTGCTTACAGGTCTTTTTGGCAAATTTTACCAGAAGTAATTCAACTACTTTAAATCAACCCTCATTTCCTGCCAGTGTTGTCTAATTTCCCTCACTTTCAGATGGTTCATTGATAACTTCACACTAATTACACGAGACTGTGATAAGGCTGGGTGGGGTATTTTTTACACTCCCAATACCTAAGCCATAATATATTAAAAAAATCCATTTCAAGTTTGACGATTCTCATGTTTGCTAAATCCCAAGCGATTGTACTTAAGTTTACGCGCAACAAATACTGTTACTGCAGTGTTGCCTCAGCAGGAAGAGTTTCTGTGCAATGTTTCTAGTTGAGACTGTTTCAACGAAAAGTAATATAGGAAGTGAAAAAATTAAAAAGGGAAGACCTTCACAGCGGAAGATTCAAAAAGTTTCTAGTATTTTAATTTATTTTCACGAATTCCTGCTTTGCTCATGCAAGAGGAAATGCCGCAAACATGTGATTCTCTCTGATATTTCAAAGCTGAGCCAACATTACATCCCTAACTCAGGTTTTTGCGGTTCATCTCGCAGCGATACTTGCGCCATGCAAGGAGGATCTGTTCGCAGGGTTGCAAGACTATCTTTATTTTGACCAATATTTTAAAATTGGACCAAATTTGATAGGCAAAATATTCAGCATCTGACTACAATGCAGAACTAGACGGAGGCTAGCTGAGGAGTAGTTAGACTCTGCCTGTAGGTGAAGAGATAGTTTTACAGAACCAAATGCATTTAACAATATTAACAGTACTTCTGTAGTTACTGAAATGCAATTCTGCCCTTATTTCATAAAGCATGATGAAGCCACTTTCAAGCCTTGCTTTTTAACAATGTTTGATGCGAATGTTCTATCAGCAGGAGTAAGACGGTGTTAGTAAAGTTTTACAACAGAGTTAAGCTGCAAGAGGTAACAGCATTTCCTGTGGGCTTATTGTGCTCTGTAATAACTAATCCCATTTAGTGCGGCAACTTCTTACGTCTTCGATTACCTTCTCATTTCTATTTAGCGTATACGTCTAAGCGATCAAATTTTGGCCATGATCCTCGTTAAACTAATAATTTTTGCCTGTTCCTGAAAGTCTACGAATCTTGGTTTCCAGATTCCGGATGCGGTATTGCGCATGCTAAACATGGATGCTAATTTTCAGGAACGTAGAGATTATTTTCATTGCTGACTCATATATTGAGGGAAATGCTTGGTTGCCTGAACTTATCTTAAGAGATGTAAAAGCGCATATTTTAAGATTCTCTAATATTGATTTCAATATCTTTATTATCTCCTAAATCGTACAAAAATAGTAGGCCAGTCATGTGTAGTAATCAAAAGACGAAACAACATACAGGGTGACGATATAGCTACGTCAGTTTGATTGTATTGAACAATTAAGAAGCATATACTAAACTGAACATCTGTGGCCGTAGTGCGTATCTACTTGACAAACACAAGTCCGGTGCTTTTTGGACACACCGTAGAAACTTCAAAAGCTATGATGTTCAACTATAAGAAAGATGAACACTCGATCATGAGTTCAGGTTTGCCCTCATAAATTAAAGTTGAATGAAGAATCGGGTTTGTATACTACCAAATTTAGATCGCCTCACAAGGGCTGTGGATGCGTTAGGTCTAGGTTAGGTCTGTTCTATGCTGTGAGAACTGGCACCCCCAAGAGGGATACCATAAGGTTATCTCAGCCATAGATAAACTTCTGTCTTCCGTATTTATTTTGTTTCTTTGTTTCCATGCCTTCAATATCTCTTCTTTGTTTCTTCTTCCCTTTACTAACTTGCTGTTTCTGTGCGCATTGTATCCTGTTGGTTATCAACGGCGTAGATTCTGTTTTCTACAGTCCATGCCAAATGGTACGAGATATACTCTTCGCTCTCTTAAAGATCGCTTATTTCGTGGACAGGGAGTCTTGAACAATTATGATTATAGATTTCGATTTTTAGTTGCTTTCTTTTTCAGAAATAAATTGAAAAATGTGTCGAACTTTACAAAACTTAATGTGGAAACGGAGAATTTTCCCCTTTTTCCACAAGTTTTGCTGAACTTGTGTTTCAGTGCATATAAAAGACCGCAGGTAGCGATCGAAATATTGTATTTTATATTCTTGGTTATTTAATGTCCCTTATATCAAAACAGGGGGTAAGTAACCGTGTTTTGTTACTTATTTGATTCAGCCAATAATGCGCACTGGGTTATAGTAATTTTTAAATGCATTTTCGAAAATAGATCGTCTTAGCAGTAGTATCATCGATAGCTGCCATAACTTTTTTATGGAGCGTGAGAATTATGAATGCTTGCCAGTTGAGTTTTTAAATTAAACGTACTGCTATTGAAGCAGTGCTGAACATTAGTGAAATAAATCTTTCTGAAGCGAGCGCTGACACATACTTTTCAGTCGTGACACTAAGCTCGATATAGTCCTCCAGCCTCATGCTGGGAAATAACCAACTCAGAACGTTTTTCTCTGACCATGGGTACTTAATCTGCCTCCAAGTAGAACAGGAGAGAACAAGACTACAAGAACAGCTGGCCTATTCTCAGGTTGCGACCCAAGTCTCATGCTGTCAGAATGGAAGTGGAAGATAATTAAGTCACATTTAGGATCATCAATTTTCATGCATATCCACCAGGACACAGCTGTTCCACATTTGAGAATTAGTATTCCCAAAGGGAAAGAAGCTATGTTTCTAGCTGAAGGTTAGGTGGGCTTGCATTTTTTTTTTGAACAGAGTGCTTTTTCTTGAGGACCATTTTTTCGGTTTGCTGCCGTACCTTCCTTGAGAACTTAATTACTTGCTTCTTCAATTTTCATTTTTTCATTACTTTTTTCTATCTGACAGTTTCCATGAGCTGAGGAGGGAGCACGCCTACAATAGATGCTTTGTTTACCTGTTTTTACTTGTTCCTTTGATTCCAGGATTAACCATTCCTTTCTTCTTCTCTTCCCGAGAACACATTCGGAGTATTTAGGCAGGCACACGCCAACTTATAACTTGATCGTATCCTTTCGCACAAGCTTCAATACATTCGTTTTAACACAAGAAAGCGGTAGTTTCATCAGTACGTGGCCGTTTGATTTGACTATTTTTTCCGCATATTCAAGATCTATGTTCATGGTACTTTCGAGTCAGATCTTACCGAGGATCATAATTATACTCGTACATTAAGACACTAAAAACTCTAAAACCTTTAGTTATAAATCTCGCCAATAAATTATGCATGTAGTCTTTTTCATTTGGATCTCCCTGACTAACGAGTAGCAGGAAATTGGTGTGTAAATGCAAGATGCCATGCTCTATCCAACTGCGACGAGCATTTTTTGTAGGTTCATTGGAGAAACTGGCCAAGCGGTGATATATCGGTTCCTCATAAGCCCACCCTGGAAAGCCGAGCGCAACGTTCTATCGTCTCTTGGGAATTAGGCTTTAGGGCTTACAAAATGGTTCATCTGTACATCGTGTCATTGCTTTACCTTCGCAGTGGGGAGTAGTTGGTGACCACGATGGGAAAAACGTCTCCATAGAAGCATCTTATATTAATTTCTGTATACTTCATGGCACCACTTGCCAAACATACTCGTATCGAAAAAGCTATTTTTGGAAGTAAGAGAGAACGCCTTTCATAAAGTGTATAAATCACTGTGATTCACTTTAATTTTTAGAAACCACTGACATTAACACGAGTTAAGGTCGTTCAGTTTTTCATTGGCTGGCTTTCTATACTCTTCATTGTTTTCATCTAATTTCATCGTTGCATGCCTCCAGTTTTGGTTTCGTGTCGTGTGCATACGTGAATAATTCCATTTACTTCACGAAGTTTCTCCCTGAATGTAAAACTGTGTAGAGATGAGGAGCATTGGATTAACATAGCAGGGATACATGGTTATGCTCTCAAATTTGTGCATTTCACGCGTTCATTGTTAGCTTAGCCATTCTCGACCGAAAGCAAGGTATTTGATAGTAATATATGTACGCTGTTGACACGTTCACTGCGTATTGGGCCACATGTGTACCAACAGGTAAATTGCCCATTTACGTGCCGGTATAAATGAATGACATTTTATGTTTCATATCATTTTTAAAAATAATTGTAGTCATACGAGGTTAAAGGTTATTGTGTAATTGTATTTTTCAGATTCATGAGGAAGAACTAAAATTTATTTAAGCTGGAAAACCGATTTCCCTATTCTGCTAATTACCACCTAACCAAACCAACCGTAACAGCCGCGGAAACGCAGTGAACGTGTTAAAGATAAGACAGAACCATATGTTATATACAGTAAAATATTACTCTAATAAATCATTCCAATTACAAAATGAGCTGGACTCAAATATTCCCATTAGAGCTTTAAAGTAGAGGATTCATAACATTTTACTTTTACCTTGCCCTAACTACGTTCAGCCTAGTAACCAGCGCGCGGCTAACTTCGTGTAGTTGAAGTCACCTCACTGTATGTGTACATAATGTAACGCGGTGAAGGAAATCCGTAGACTTTTATCCCTTCTCTGAGAAGTGGAAGAGCTGAAGCAAAAAACGGTAGTTTCTGACCGAATTGGAAAATCGCTTCCTTTTAAACAGTCTACCTCAGTCAAGTGTTGACTATCAGTTTGAAAATCAGCAAGGGTTAGACACGTTTCCTCGAGAAAAAACTTGCTAGTTTTTGCAGATTATTTGTATACTTGTCTAAACGAACCTCTTCCGGTTTTGATATTATCTTTGAGTTGAGCACACATTCATAACAAAGACTTGGCGAGAGATGCCAGTTAACAAAGATGGAGAGGGTGCTGCTTTGCTATTGTGTAAGGAAGTCGTCAGCTTAAGTGATTAACTGCAGTTGGTGACGAGTAGATGGTAGTGGTGTCTACAGCTTCTGTAGCGATTAGAGAACGAAGTGCCAGAAACTGGATTCTCTTTTAAAAGACCTACTCGTAGATCGACTGCAAGCCTGATGTTGGTGTGAGCCATATATCACAAAATGGCTATCGTTACACAAGAGATAAAGTTGCCGAAGTGTAGGTGCAGTCGTGAGCATTGGGCAATTTTCTTCGAAGGTCATCTGAGACTCCAGCATAACTATGGAAAACGGTCGGCCGTAGGCCTCGCCAACTCATGGAAAGGTCACATCCAAGAATCCAAGAAATCTCAGTTGGCAGTTGGTGTTCAGTGAGAGCGAACGTTGCTCGGCGCTATAGTGCAGTGTGCGATGGTTAGAATTAATATTGTAGCTATTTGAGGCGGGAGGCCAGTAACTGGATATTGTCAATGTGAAGTCTAATCGTGAGAATTCTATTCAGTGACATAACTTGTGGTCTCTATTTTACGATGCGAGCTGTTTTTCGTTTATTTTGTTTTTGTTTATTTTAATGCATACCAGGTTGTTATAGAAATGTTTCATAATTTTAGCAGACTGTCATCTGGCTTCGCCTTTTATTAGAAGTTCCAATTAACTATTCGTTAATTTTTGTAAAGGTGTTCATAATAACTTTATGAGGGGCTTCACTATGAAGTTGCTATATTTTTCATTACACTATAATGAATTTCACTATTTTTTCTACGGAATCGAGATAGTTATTCATCGCAACTTCGCAACGTTGATTTTAGCTTAAATCTATCATTTCACCTTCATTTTTTTACTTCCATGACGACCATGTCATCAATATTGCATGACGGTAACAAAATTAACGCCTTGTAAGTTATATTTTTCTTAAACATTGTCAGAAATAGCTCAGTTTGGGTTAATAAGTCACCTCCGTTGCCCATCGAACAGCTGCCATATTTAGAGGCACTTTTACGTGGCTTACAAACCTGCATGAGGTATCGTGCCGAAGGCGCAAAAACACATTAGAACGTGTTCCAATAAAATTTGTTTGCTAGATGGCTCAGCGACTTAGCCTGCGTTGAGTAAGCTGGGGTGGTCAGCAACTGGTGAGTTCAACTACTAGTTCGATCTCGAAGGAAATTATCAAAACGGTAAAAATTTAGGGTAGAAGCTATGGGGAATAATTTTTCGCCAGCAACCCGCCAAGTTGCGCGGTGACACTCGGGAGCGTTTTTGAATTTGAGTACATACTTGGGAGGCCTCATTTGGCTGAATGCATTTTAGGATCACCGTTTTGGAATTCATCCAATCTCTAACTTTTATTTTAACAAAAGAAAAAAGGACGAGACTGTGTTCGAGTAGCACAGATTTTGTACAGCCTAGTGGTGTGTCCAACACAAGGTGAGATGGGAGAACGGATTATTACAATAGGAATGTGACGGCGAAGGAAGTTTAGTCATTTCCTTTGGGATCTTGTACCCTCGACCTAATTACCTACGATACTCATTCAAAAATTGATAACTTTCTTGTATTCAGAGGCATGTATATTGAAGTTTGGTTGGTCGATGCTCGTTTCTCTTAAAGCAGAATGTGATAATTACTTGATTGAAATACTTAGCGGTTGTTCACCGTGGAATTGATATTTAATACTGAACTTGCTCTGTTCAGTATCGAAAAATTTTCTTGTGCTAATACCAGAGATGGTTTGTGATACTTAACTGTATTTTAACTTTGAAACTAATGATGAGGAAAACGATGCAAAATTGCCTTTATGTGGTAAATTTGACATGTTTTAGGCGTAGTACTACAAGCACTTCGATGCTCCGGCGCAAAACCCACTCGATCGCGCTTCACGCTTCGGTCAAGTACCGCAGCCAGCTAGGTGGCCATGGGATGTGATAAAATAGGCTTTCCACTGCAGTTGAGCTGGGTTAATATTTCGCGTAAAAATGACTTATTAAAAAATTTATCCGTATTAATTCTTCGCATCAAGTTTTGCTGTAAAAAACAGCTGCGCTTATTCTGTGAAGCGGGATATTTTTGATGTCATGTGCTGTTAACAGAATGAAATGCATACAATACAGAACCGAATGAAATATAATTACTTCATAGAAAAGGGATGTATTTTAATATTTGCGACCTCTTTAGGGGATACGACTATTCATTGGAAAATGTGAGATTCCGAGCTAAAAATTTTTAATTTTGTTGCGGACTTTTTTTTCCGGAACATGGCTGTTCTGCTTTTCAGTATCTTTGACTTTCTTCTTTAACTTTCATCTTGCTTCACAAACTTTCTATCTAACTTGTTGTTTCGGTGTGCAGGAGATTTAGTACGGAAACACACATTGTACATAAATTCCCTGTTCCTACAACTCTATTCTAGAGGATGCCATCATACTTTTCTCTGCGGCACACCTTCCTTGTGGTTAGGAAAGCCTAAACTAATTTTTAATCTAATCTTGCCATTCACTATATTTCTAGTGTTTACGAGGGATGGGGGTGGAGGGTTTGTGGGTAGGGGAGACCTTAGGATGATTTAACATTAAACCTTTTGTATCTCATAGAAATAAGTTGCCTTAATTTACCCTCGTAATGCTTTAGAGTTAAATGATGTAGGTAACTTTCAATTTGTTTCGAGTGCTGGCGTCTCTGTCATACAATAAGCCGGGAATCCTGTTTTTAATTTTTTATGCTTCGAGACCATAAAGAAGTAATATCGAAAACTACGTCTGAAAATGATTATTCACGCGTGCAACATATAAATACTAGGCACTTCATGATTTGATAGCATTAATTCAGCACGAGATGTATGAATGCCGTGCAGTAAGTTGGAGCAACAAGTGCGGGGAGAGTGAGAGCGCGATGCTCTCCCAATATGTGGAGAGCGCCGTAGCAGCCTGAGCTGCAGCAGCTGCAGCTGTCCGCGGCAGCGATGGCTCCGCTCTACAAGGTGCGACCGAGCCAGTTGCCTCTAGTGAGCGAGCTTGATAGCTTGCCTGTGGTATCGAAGTGCTCAACCTTGCGGGCGTACCACGCGTTCCGTGCTGCTCCTGTCGCCCTCACGCGCCGATACGCGTGCCGTCTTTCTCACG
This sequence comes from Platorchestia sp. MABIK, assembly GCA_014220935.1. NCBI lineage: Eukaryota > Metazoa > Arthropoda > Malacostraca > Amphipoda > Talitridae > Platorchestia > Platorchestia sp. MABIK. Next base: position 38,462 of record JACJUY010000316.1, read on the forward strand.
CCCTCAACAATTAACTATCATTAATTATCGCGTTCTAGCTTGTAGTATTGCGTTGAGGAGCATGGAAAGAGTGTAAGCTCTTTGTTAAATTTGCGTTTTTGGATTTTTAAATGAAGTAGGTTTGGGTGGGATGGTACTTCCCTTTGGAATTTAGTTATTTTCTTTGGAGTTGTGTGGTGGAGTACTTTCTTTGCAGCGTTGATTATTAAACACGTCGTTTAAAATAAAATTACTTTAGCTATAGAATGTCGTAAAAAACTGATGTGTGTAATAAGTGTTTCAAAATACTGTCAGTGCTAGACCGAACTGCTCGTACGATAATTAAAATATGACATTTTCACTGCAATTTTAAAGGTCCCGTGAGGCTCATGTCCAAAAGGTAGGAGGCCCGGGCGGTAGAGACTTGAACTCCGGCGCTACTGCAGCCTCTGTGTGAGGTGACGGACGCATTGCTAGCTGCTCTAGCATGACTTCTTTCCTTATTCTTTTCCTTTGTTCGCGTTCTTGTTATAAATCAAACTCTCCCCCTTGCAGTGAGATGACAGTGTCTTTTAGTGAACAGCTGGACTAAGTGTGGGGTCAGTGAAGTTCAATCTGAGCCTAAGTTTGGCATGCAGTGTTGAGGAAATATCACCACCAGGAACGATGACTAAAGCCGTAGGAGTGAATTTCTACTCTCAGTTTATCAAGGACGAGGTCGAGGAGAACCCGTCCGTCAAGATGGACCATCAGTCCCCGGAGCACATGTCTTCGATGACTTCAGGGGGTATTGGGGCTGGATCATCGGCGTCGATGCAGGCCATGCCTTTGAACCACATCCCTCCCAACAACGCGAACAACAACAACAATAATGCTAACATGCCCATCCAGCCCATCCACCGGCGCATGGATATCGACGCCGCCCTGGAACCCCAGTCTCGGACACGATCCAACACTTGGCCCGCTGATTATCCTGAAGCCGAAGAAGGAGCCGAGGGGGTTGTTGCTCAGGATATGAACAAGGTACCCAACCCGGGAGCTACTGTCGAGCCCGCTGGTCCGCCCAAGAAGAACACCTCGAGGAGGAATCCTTGGGGCAACTTGTCTTACGCCGATCTCATCGCCCAGGCCATTTCTTCGTCGCCGGAACACCGGGCTACTCTGAGCCAGGTGTATGAGTGGATGGTCAATAATATACCTTATTTCAAGGACAAAGGCGACTCCAACTCTTCTGCTGGGTGGAAGGTGAGTGCATTATAACCTTTCATTGCATGAGTTATTATTTTTATATCTGGTGTAAATGCTTTCCGATTGTACGCAGCGTAAGGTAATACCTTATAATGCTGCCGACTTTTAATAGTGAAATTCTGCATTTTTATTTTTAGTAACATCTGATCTTGTTCTTTGTACGATTTTCTAAAAATTTCTCTTGTGAAATTATCTCCGGAAGTCGTCCGTTTTTTTTTTTTAGTTCGGCACTTATATTTTCAACTCGTAAGCATTTCATAAAAATCTTGATCTTTTTCGTTAAACTGAACTGATTGCACATACACAGGAATAATACATCTGACAGGTGATTTTGTTACGTTTCAAACCTGCGTGATCGGAAATGAAGCGGCAGAGAAAGCTGCTATAACGGCACGAAGAAAGCTGTTCTTGCACCAATTTCTTTTACACTGTAAAAGTTTGGCTACAAAGTGGTCGAATGATTCAAAGTGTTTTATGGCTTCAAAAGATTTTACAAGCTACACCGTCAGTAATAACTGAAATGCAGTGTATTCTCTTGATCTCCTTGTGCGCTGAATTGCAGTAAATTTCTCTTGAACTTTAGAACAATGTGGTGTGTGTTTTGGAGCTCTTCCTACTCCATGGTCTGAAGGGAGTGTTGCTATACTCATTTCTTTGCCTCCTGGTCAAATTTTGACTCCTGATGTTCTTTTGTAAAAGTTTCACGCTTGTTTCTTTCTCAAAAAATTTCCGGAAATCATTGAAGCATCTTTTCATCATATCTAGTATGAAATTGATTATTTATTAGATGTTGATTAAAAAACTTATTTTAGTGGTGTATGTAGAACGCAATTTTTCATTCAAAGTTTGAATACTTGGTAGTAACAGCGAGCTCAAAATTTCGTTTGCATAACACAGATTTGGAAAAGATCTAAGAAATCTATTGAATATTCGAATTATTGTAGATTTAAAAATGATTCAAGGGCAGAATTTTTTTCGTCAGCTTTTTTTCGGGTTGAGGCAGATTAGCACGGTGCTATTTGGAATACGTGAGTAAAAACATGAAAAGTGGCTGGCTTGTTTGCCACTATGCGAATTTATTTTACGCTTCTTATTGACACGCTAAGGATTGTTCACAAAATTCATAGTTCGCATCGTTGAACGAGACTGTCTTTCTCTAGTGTCAATATTCTCATTGAAGAAAATTCAGATGTACTGTATTTTAAATTTGATTTTTTTCGCAACTTATCGGTCATCAAAATATGAGACTGACTGACGGGTTCGCCCCCCCCAAAGCACTGTATTTCATTTGGTACTGGGCCCTTAAAATGATGCATTGATTGTCAAGCTGAGAAAGTAACGTTTGTGGATACGTTAGTGTAAGTTTTCGCATCGGAACTAGGCTAGGAGGTTGTAAAATTGGGTGCTTAATAGCGCCCTGTCGTAGGGGGGACTTACTCAAAGTTGTTAAATTTTTACTAGTTGCCTCTGCATGGTGTTCATATTTGGGATTTAAGAAGTTGGAAACTTCCAATAGTGTATCGGTGTCTTATTTTTAAAGTTTAATGTGAATGATTGTATCTGTTAAAACATTCATTAAATTAAGATATTTCATTCTCTCCAACCAGAAGCATGTAAAGTATTTTTTTTTCAGTCACACAAAATTGATACTATTGTTGAATTGGTTGTCCGTCTGATGTATTTCAATCGCTGAAATGTGCAAATAAAGTGTTCATAGAGAGGGACACCCATCCTGGGTTATTCTGGCGCAAAGTTCTTTGATTTCACTTGTTCAAATAACATGTATGAGAGTATTATTAAAAAATTTACAACCTTTCTATTGCAACAGAATATTTCCAATTTCAACTAAATAAATTTTCCTTGAAATGGTCACAAGCTAACAAATAAACTTCCTCTTGGGGCAACGTACTCGCTCGTACATTTCCTCCTGATTTTAAAATTAACTATTGTGAGGTTCTGTTTAGCCCTGTAATAAAGCAACACTCTGTGTAAATTTCTAAGAGTGCAACAGACTTCTACTTACTTTGTAGGAGTTGGCTGCCTAAATTGAGCGAGAGAAGTCCCATATAACACAATATTTCTGGACGTTCGTAAAGCTTGCTAAAACGTGAAAATTTCAAAGACCTTCTCTCCTACGTCGCCACGAGGAACTAAAGTTGATGTCGAGCCTTTTTCTCTGACCATTAATTAACCAGTCTATAATTGAGTCCAATTTCATTGCTTTGAATTTCTACCTCAAAAATATCATTGCAAAGGGATGCAAATTTGATTGACCGTGTTGTTCACCAGTTTTCGAATGACAGTGTGAGTGTTCTATTTCAATTTTAGCTTCAAGAGCTCAAAGCTGCTTCAAACAATTTTGAAATTATTGCACAAGTAATAAGGCAAATGCATAATACAGTCAGTGATGTCCAACCAATAGGCAGTGAAACAAATTCTTCCATTTTGGTATTGTTTCCTCAACAGCAATAATATTAAAATATTGTAAGAAGCTCTGACATGATTATTCTTTGTTGGTACTTGCAATTTTATTTCTCAAATTTTATGAATGGATGATTATCCATATTAACGTCAATTATCTACCTAAACTTAATCTACTACATGAAAAATCGACAATATATATTTAAACCCATTAAGTTACATTACCAAGTGCTGATAGATAATAAACATGTACCGTTAAGTTTAGTGCAATGAAAGTACTTGGCTTTTCGATGAAAACAAGCATTTAATATTCATATAGGTATTGCCAGTTACATTCTAATTTGTTATTGGGTGTGACCTCTTCATCAGAAAAGGTGCATAGTGAATTTTTTGCATTAATCTTTTTCGAGCCTGAATCTAAAAAATCTTTTTCGATTCCGCCTTATTAGCTGTTCACTTGTACTTCTTATTTTCCTCTCCTATTGAAGACCCGTGTATCACACGCGTACCAGATCCAGATTTTTCAACACTGTACATTTAATTTCGTTGTATTTAAGCCTGCAGTACTCGACCTTGCCTCCATTGTAACTTGAGGCTGCGTTAGCACCTGAACTAGAACTAAAGTCTCGTACGAAGACTTGCTTCCACTTCATATTATAATATTCCCGTTTCTATACAGAGGGATGCGGCTATTGTGTCGATGTGAATTAGCTTTCCCACTGGGATGATGAGAGGTCCCGAGCTGAAAGTTGGGTGGGCCAGACAAGGTTTTTGTTTTGTTTCGGATCATCTTTTTTTTTCGATGCACTGCTGTCCTGTTTTTCATCACCAACTGTTTCCTTCTTCAAATTTTCTCTTGTTTCATAAACTCACTTCCTAGCTGACTTTTTATGCGCATGTGATCTTGTGTTGGAACACACCTTGCGCATAAATTCCTTGTTCTTTTAACTCCTTATTCAATCTCTCTGGACTGCCTTTGTTGTGGTTAGGAAGACTGTGTTTGATTTCTGATAGAATCTAATTGAATATCCTCCTTTTGTGCGAATTTAATCACTCAGCACAGCCTTCATTCTGGAATGTATTCACAATATATGGATCTTCTCTGTTCATTACTATTTCATGGTTTTAATAACTTGTCTTATCAAGTTTACAATATTGCTATAAAAACCAGCGTTTGTTACAAAAATGCACATTTCAAAAATGCATTCGTTGGAGTTACAAGAGGGTCGCAATTTGGCCGCACGGCCACGTGCATTAGGCAGCAGCGCCGCAGTCCACGGGACGCGGTCGCCACACGTCGCTGCCCGCTAGTGTTTGCCGCCGCACCGCCCCGCTGCGCCTCAACGCTGCCTGCACTTGCGACGCACGCCACCACTGCCCGCAGTGAGCAACCCTGTGCAGAAATGGTCATGAATTGCGTAAATGAAACTGTGGATACATGAGTTTCATTGAGGCCGCGTATATCTTTCGTAGTTTGAGTTGACTTTTGGTACGACAAAATTATCCTGAATTGTATCGATGAAACTGTGGAGACCGGAGTTTAAATAAGAGACGAATTTCTTTTTCTTAGTTTTAGTAATTGTTTGTATTTTTCGTGGGATCGCGATCAGTTTGCACGTATTATGGGACCCGTTATTAACTAGTAATTTCGTGACGTTTGAAAGGTGGAGGAGAATTTTTAAAAAGCGCAATTATTGTTTCTGGTTATTTTTAGGACCAGCTAGAATGAAGGGGTGGTGGGATATTTCCCACCATAAAAAGATGTGAAGACCCGAGCTAAAAGATACGACCTTCTTTTTCAGAGTAAGGGTTTATTTTCTAACTTTTATCTTGTTTCATAAACTTCTTTCAATCATTCTGTTCCCATGCTCAATAAAACCTTTTCACCTTGAGTAGTGCCTTCCTTCGTCTTATATTGGGAACATTTTTTTGTGCTTGGGAAAACTTGAACTTGCTTATAAATTAATCTAATCCGTATAAACTTCTGGATAGGGAAGAAATCCTGGAGTACGTGAAAAAACGGAATAACGTACAATAACGCACTTTTTAACAATAAATTTCAACATATAACAGTTTTGCTGTTCCAAGAATTAAATACTTTGCTTGGAATGCATTTTTAATTGTTCTCACACAGAGTTTGAACTAGTGCTTGAAATGAAATATTCCCGAGTGATTAATTGCGATTTTTATGTGCTTTACTACGTGCTTCTCAATTTTCTAAATCTGAGGCTTATTATAGCGTATAAATAGGATTTTACTTGAGTATATCAACACTCGTTAATTACATGTATAATATTTTTGCTTTCACTGAGCATCTTCCGTCTCATTTATTTGTAGTGGGGAAAATTTCTCGAACTCGAGATTCTGTCAAGGCGAACACTTCGAGGAAAACGTGTCTAGGAGAAATTTTAGTGAAGAACTTGATGGCTGCTAATGGATCACTAAGTACTTTCTACTGTGTAGGTAAATAGGTAGAAAAATGGAGTTGAGAAATACAGGGAGGCGAATTCATTACGATTGGAAAAAATTTCTGTACAGTGAATTATGGAGTATCGTTAATTTTTAGTAGTTTATAAGGCTGGCGAACAGAACTGCAAGCAATAGTTAAGTAAACATTCATTTATCGTTAACATTTTTACATAGGAGTTGAACATCAGCTGTAACAATTGAAAATTTTAAATTTTCATTTGAATGTGTTTCTAAGTGTAAGCCAATACTGGAGTAAAAAGTTTGTTCTTACGTGGTGTCTGGTATTTTCTCGTAGACGGACAAAGTCAGTAAACTAACCAAATAACTCGGAGTTCCATCTTGACTCATCGTATAGTTAAATTATCATTTGACGCTCGGTGTAAATTCGATTTGCATTTTTTTTAAGGTTTGCTATTACCCTAATTTGTGATGCTTCCTTAGTGTGATTACGTTCAGAAAATTTGAGCTGAAAATTGCAACCGCCTTATTATATGATGGTAGGAATATTTTAAAAAGTTGTTAACGAAAAGTTTGTTTCAAAATGAAATACTTTATCGCGTTGTAATCACCTTCGAAAGGATTAGGAAAATAAGATGACCGAAGCTGAATACCTTAGCTGGAATTTATACGCACAGATAAGGACCCTCAGGGGGATACAACTATTGTATCAATGGGAATTGGCACTCCCAGGGGGAAAATGTGAGGTCCTGAGCTGAGAGTTAGGTAGGCCTTCTCTTCGTTGAAATAATTTTTTTGCTATGTTAAGGACCATCTTTTTTCGGTTCACTGCTGTCCTGTTTTTCAGCCCCTCTGATTTTCTTCTTCAACTTTTATCATGTTTCATAACCTTCTTTATTATCTTGCTGTTTCTATGCGTACGGGATTCTTTGCGAAAACACCCTTTGTGCGTAGATTCTACGTTCCTTTAACTCCGTACTAATTGGTGCCTTCGTCCTTCCTCTCTTTGAACATCTTTGTTTTGGTAAAGGGAGGCTAAGACTAATTTATGATCTATAAACAACACACAGTTAAGGAAGTTCGTCGGTCATCAAGACGCATCGTTGCGCTAGAGTTTATTTCACTGAAAGAATATTCGACACACCAAAGTTAATTTCGAAGCATCGTTATGCTGGTTACACAATTGTGACAAAATCACTCAATGAATTACTGCGGTCTTGGTTTTTAAACAGTGGGTGCCGAGAAGGACATCAAAATTGCCACTTTGACGACAGACCGAGTATAGAGGCGCTGGTTTGATTGACATCAGTCGAATAATTTGATGGGAAACGGGAGAGTGAACGGGTAGAAATCTAATCTCAAATACGTAATGGTCTGGTGCAAAAAGAAACTGGTGCTGCTCGGTGGCCGCAGAGTGCCGCACCGTCACCGCACTGTTGCAGTGCCAGTCAGTGTTGCGCCGTCACCGCACTGTTGCAGTGCCAGTCAGTGCTGCGCCGTCACCGCACTGTTGCAGTGCCAGTCAGTGCTGCGCTGTCACCGCACTGTTGCAGTGCCAGTCAGTGCTGCGCTGTCACTGCACTGTTGCAGTGCCAGTCAGTGCTGCGCTGTCACCGCACTGTTGCAGTGCCAGTCAGTACTGCGCTGTCACCGCACTGTTGCAGTGCCAGTCAGTGCTGCGCTGTCACCGCACTGTTGCAGTGCCAGTCAGTGCTGCGCCGTCACCGCACTGTTGCAGTGCCAGTCAGTGCTGCGCCGTCACCGTACTGTTGCAGCGCCAGTCAGTGCTGCGCTGTCACCGCACTGTTGCAGTGCCAATCAGTGTTGCGCTGTCACCGCACTGTTGCAGTGCCAGTCAG
>JACJUY010000316.1:46610-70387 GCA_014220935.1 Platorchestia sp. MABIK
CTTGGCTCGACCTGCTGGTGTCACAGCCACCGCTGCCAACACGCGCATGCGGGCGTGCGTGTGTGAGCGCGCATGTGCGTCAGGCAATGTTCCTTCATTCCCCTGGGTATTATCGGAATTGCAGCATTTCAGGGTGGAAACTGACGCGCGAAAAATTCCCATTAATACATCGGACTTTAAGAGTAATTCGTTGTAAAAGACGTTCGAATAATCGTCACTGCGTGGGGTTGTTGAGTGTTTATTTCTCAGAGTGATCAAAGCAGCGGAAAATTGAAAGCAGTGGTGTGAAGAGGCGCCATTACTGAGCACTAGTTGGTAAAAAAGTTCTTCGTTGCTAAAGAGGCCGTAGGCTGTTGGACGACTTGAGTGAGACATGTCTCACCATAGTGACGAACAGCGGCGCGATCGTCAGCAAGCTCAGTTAATCAAGAGTTTTTTCCGTGAAACTATCATATAATATTCATAAAAATCAGCGTGATTTGAACGTTTTATTTTTACCACTTCATGTCAGAGATAACCAAAAAACTTTCCAGTGCGGACCCGCGCTCAGTATATTTTATGCTAACTCACTGAGACCTATTTTTTACAAGTTATTGCCTTGAGTCGAGGCTATTCAGCTGCAGTGCTTGGTGTACGTCTTTGTGGAGAGTGCTTTTGACCAGCATAACGATGATAGTAATAATTTTCTTTTGTAGTTTTGTACAGTGTGCAGTTTATTGTGCAATTACAAAAAATCGTCTTCCCCGATACTTCCGTCGTTTTTATGAACCACTTGATTTCAAAATGCGCACTGTATTTTGTATCCATGTGCTGCATTAACTATTAACTATCCATTAAATTCTTTTAACCAAACCGTGCAATACTCACCGTAGTTTTGCATGCCTGAGCTTTAGTTAAATTTATTGTGGAGGTATAATATTGGGTATACTTGCCGTTTAATTTAATTAAATTTGTAAAATGACAATGGATTGAACGATTGTCCTCCAGCTCCTTTTCAAATAACGCTTCAAAACAAACGTTCATTAGTGCAGCTTTTGTTCACCGAGCCAGGAAGCTATAAACTAGTCACAAAGATTGCACGCGAGTTTCAGATCGTGAAATGTTAATTTTTAATTTGTCTCACTGAACGAGAACTAGGGATATTTTAAATTACTGTTATGGAAGGTCCTGAGCTATAGGTTATGTAGGCCTTCTTTTTGTTGAAATAGAATATTTTTTTGGTTATGGACTATCTTTTTTCGGTTCACTGCTGTCCTGTTTTTCAGGACCTCTGACTTTCTTCTTCTACTTTTTTTTTGCTTCATGAACTTCTTTCTTAGCTTTCTGTTTCTATGCATCTTGTGAATAGATTCCACGTTTCCTTAACTCCATACTAAATGGTGCCTTCACCCTTCCTCTCTTTGAACATCTTTGTCGTGGTAAAGGGAGGCTGAAACTTTCTTATAATCAATCATTTCTTAATTACCTGCACTAATTTCATGCCTTTTATTCCTCTGTGTCGTGGAGACACTTGATAATGAGCGTCAGCTTGCCATTGGACTCAGGGTCTAATGTGATTGCAGCGTGTTTCAATTGGATAAAGATTTTTATTCTTTAGATTGTCGATTTTTCAGAGAAGCCTTGCTGTCACTCTCCTTCCACAGCAGTTCTGGTGACGTAGTGTGATGTGGGATCTTGTAACGGTCCGTGGAATGTGAGTGTTGACTGTTCGCTAAATACTTTCTTTGGAGGAAAGAATTGATATTTTTTATCTCAAAACTAAAATGTACATCATTAGCAAAACTTGTATCACTGGCGGGGCTTACATCACTGGTAGGACTAAATTACTGGCAGGACTTATCATTCACAGGATTTGTGTTTCTTCATTGATGAAATTGATCGGCTGTTCAGAGGGTGGTCGCTTGTTGATATTTATAGGATTGTGTCTAGCGCTAAACTGGTAATTCAGCAGATGAGGTTATTGGCCGCAACAAGCTAGTAATAAGAAAAGCGACGCTAATTTTGCTAATTCATAGACTTTGGATAGTCGGTAGATTGGGTCGATGACTAGCCCTTCAGACGGTTACCGTTTGACGCTCCTCGACCTAACCTTGTGATATTCGTGTCAATTTGAGATGATGTTGTAGAAAAGTCACTATAAAACCACGCAAGTTCAGTTCCTGTATCAAAACGTTCTGCGATCTAATATCATTATTGTGAAGTTTCCTGCCTCAAACTCGGTATCTTCGTCAAAAATCTCGACTGTTGTTCAGTTTTATGTTCATTGAAGTCCAAGCGATGAGGTGTCTGTGCGCCGTAATCATGTAACCGCAAAGTTTCGCTTTTTGCACTGAACTGCTGCGCTGCGGTACGTCCCGATATTGCATTCCTGGCTTTTGTTCGTGAGCGCGCCCTTGCGCAGCTTCACTCTACAAAGGGATCACAAGTGGACTGCGTAGATGGCATCGCATGCGGCGCAAGTCCTGCTGCTGGTTTCCGAAGCAATTTGCGTCGTGTTAGTGGTATAGCTGGCAGCGTAAGTTCTCTGGAGTGGACTTTAGCCGTCCGCTGTACTACTACGGCAGCTTAAGTTGTTTCAAAGTCTGATCTCTTCATGCTGCCACCTTGTGCCTCTACTGGTGGTGGTCACAGTGTGATCTTGTGTTCATCAATATGTCGCTTGAATCAATCGAACGAGAGACATGTCTTACATGTAGTGTGTTGGAGCATACGTCCATCGAATTGAAGTGTTTTAGTTACTGAAATTTAGTTACGATACACGTATTTTATCGAGAAAAAATACCAAGAAGGAGCTTCGAAATTAGTTTTAGCGTCGTTGACATTGACGCAAAGAACCAAACGCATGTAATGTAATATTTGTTTTACGCACTCTGTCGCAAGAATAGTTTGTGTTTGCCCCGAGGCTATCAGAAGCCTTGAATTGCTAATAAAAAACTGCGAATAGAAGCGAAAAACTGAATTCTAAGCAACAGAAGTTTACGCATGTCGACTTTAATGAGCGTAGATATATAACTTTGGTTCGTGAAACGAATGACTGGACATACGTACAGTGGCGTTTCGTGTCTCAATCACAATTCGCAGGAATAGTTCCTCTTGATGAACTTCAGGGTTACATCCTTTCAGGGGGATACAACTGTTGTATCGAAGCGAATTAGGGCTCTCAGAGGGAAGATGTGAGGTCGCGAGCTGGTAGTTAGGTAGGTGTTCCTTTGGTTGAAATGGAACAGGCTTTTCATTTTGTTACGGATTACCTTTTTGGGTTCCCTAGTGTCTTTTTTCAGCACCTATAACTTTTTCTTCAACTAATAAATTTTTCTTCAACTTTTATCTTGTTTTATAGATTTCTTTCAATCTTACTGTTTTTATGCGCTAGTGTTGAAACACGCCTCCGGCAAAGATTCTCCTTTCTTTTAATTTCATACTCTTGCGCCATCCTCCTTCCTCTCTTGGGAATTTATTGGTTGTGGTTGGTAAGTTATAAACTGACTCATAATCTATAGTCACTTCAGGGTGTCAATTTACCCGGTTACAGCCATAATGGGGGACCACATTCCCTGTAGAAATTTCAATACTCCGATATTCTCAAAAGAGTTAGTGCATTCATGCTTGTTGCTACGGGAGATTTGAATACAGGGCTACTTCTATTGAACCTCACTTCAAATTTAATCTAAAGAGTTGCAAAATTTGCCAACATTAAGGTCATACTAGGCCTTGAAATCAATTTCTGTCGAAAAGGAGATATGCTTGGAATCTAATAAGTTAATTATATGGCTTGAAGACACATTGTGGGAAACTATGGAACATGCTTTAAAAAACCAATACAAGTAATATTTTCAACGATGACCTTGCTAGGTGGAGAGTGTGTAAGGATTTTTGCCCTTTACCCGCAGTCTCAACGCAGCCTTGAAATTTAGAAATCCTTGCAAACGTCAATCGATGTATGCACACTCTAACCTATAATTAGTTGTTGGAAGTTACTGTGTACCTTCATCTCACGCATGCAGTTAAGTGCAGTATAATATGAATTGCTTTCTGTTCAAGGAAAATACTGAACGTTAACTGATTTTTTTGATTCGTTTGGATACTAGGTATGTGGATCTAGTATTTTTTAATCTGTAGAAAGACAGTGAAATATGTAAGATTTGTCAACATATATGAGGTAAGGGAAAAATTTTTCCCATAAGATTGACGCGAAATTTTTGTAGAAATGTTACTGTCGATTTCAGATGATACAGAGTTCCCATCCAAAAATGCCCCCAACATTTTTCGCTATTTATTAAGTCCCTCATCCAAGTTACTGATTTTAACACCACTGAACTCTTTATCTTTACTCTAAAGGTTTATAAAATTTGGTTGGGCAGCGCACTTACTTTACAGCGAAGTTTTAAGAAGCTTCGCAATGCTACACACATTGGCTGCTGCATATACCTAAGCGCGCTTTAGATACCTCAACTGCTATCGAGAAGTTCTCTCCTGTAGTCCGTATTAGAAAACTTTTTGAATCAGTGTTATGGCCTGGATGTTTTGACTGCGTTCTTCAACGAGTAGCACTTCCCGTCTTGTGAAGTTAGCCTGACATCGAACTATTTACGTGGAAATAAATATCCAGGGATTGAACTAGCCAAAAAATGAAGTCAGCCGCAAATCAGCATCATATGACTACGAAACTTTTTATAATTTGAGTCAAATTTAGCGTGATCAAAACAACGCATGAGCTGAGTTTCAAAATGAGGTACAAGTAAGTAATACGTCCCTTCAATTTGCCCCAAATTCGTTTGTAAAACGGGGAAGTACTTCACCTTCGAAAGTTCTGTGATCCTGATTTTGAATGTTTTTGCCAAGTCTTGTAAATACGCTTCGTCATTGAAATGCTCTTTTACTGAGTTCGAATTTAGCTCAAATTTCTCTCGGACGTAGTTATCATCTTAGAAGTTGATTATTTTTTTCTCCATTAGCAGTACTTTTCAGAACTTCTGAGCTTTCTTGCATACTTTTACCGTAGGCGGTGTTTTGTCCATGTGATACAATGAACCATCGTAAAGTTTACTGATTTTGTATTGACATGGAAGTTTTTGATAGAAAATGCTCCATTTAATACACCTGTAGCATGAAGGCATCATGCAATTGCTATTTTAGGCTTTCCATGACAAGTTTTCATCGTTGTTTGCCAACTAGTTTGAAAGTCGAATCAAATGATCATACGAGGTATGGCTTTGGTGGACTAACAACATTTTCCGTTTGCGTTTTTTGAANTCTCGGACGTAGTTATCATCTTAGAAGTTGATTATTTTTTTCTCCATTAGCAGTACTTTTCAGAACTTTTGAGCTTTCTTGCATACTTTTACCGTAGGCGGTGTTTTGTCCATGGGATACAATGAACCATCGTAAAGTTTACTGATTTTGTATTGACATGCAAGTTTTTGATAGAAAATGCTCCATTTAATACACCTGTAGCATGAAGGCATCATGCAATTGCTATTTTAGGCTTTCCATGACAAGTTTTCATCGTTGTTTGCCAACTAGTTTGAAAGTCAAATCAAATGATCATAGGAGGTATGGCTTTGGTGGACTAACAACATTTTCCGTTTGCGTTTTTTGAATTCTGTTTTAACTCACAAGTTGGAATTTTCGTGTTGTGAATAGTTAATTTTGAACTCTTTTGATGCACTTCAGTATCAAATGTAATATACTCACAATAGAAACTGTCATGTAGATTTGCATGTTTGTTCCAGCAGACACGGGCACTAATGAGGACTGTCAGCGTGCGGGAAAATTTACCTTGCTGAGATGCGGAAAATTTTTGTTTTGTTTGAAAAGAGCGCCGTCACATTAATAGTATCGGTTCTTGTGGGTGTATGTTTGGGAAATTATCGCTCCGTCGTGATGACTCGAGCTACTCGATGATGGATCAGCAGTGTTATTAGCAGAACCAGCAGGCGTTTTATTCTTGTGCCTTCGCTGGACTTGCTCTAAGTATTCCATTCTTGGTTTCTTATTCAAGAGAGCACGTGTGCCTTGCGTATAACATCTTGTAAGATTTTTTGGCTGTGCAATCTATCCACTTTAGTTTTTAAATTTTAGTATGCCTGTTGTATTTCTTGCATTTATTGAAGTATCTTGTGAGAGCATACAATGGTGAAATTCCTCTTCTAAAGATGTTAATTTTATTAATGTACCGCACGCGCAGAAATTTTGCAGAAATAATCAAGAGTCTCCTAAATAATTTTCCATTGCTTTGATTGTTTGCCCTCACGTGTCCTCGAGCATTAACGTTGTGCTCTCATTATTGAAAGAGGCCGTAAAAATCCTCGTAATTAGTGGAGACGTGCCGACCCGGTGTTCCTCAGGATCTAACCTGCCCCTGCTTCTTAAATATTATTACTGACTTGATGGCAGATACAACTCTTCTCTACATACTTCTGACGCCCGCCACGCCTCAAGTACGTTCGAATATTTTTGTACAGAAGTTAATGCTTCAATTTACCAGCAACCGGTTGGACAGTGAATTATTTAAAAATTATTCACGAGCTTCGCTTCAACAAAGTAGACAGAAAAAATACTACTCATTTTTAATGAATCAATGGATAAAATGTGCAGCCCTTTTAAGTAGTTAAAAATATTTCAGCATAAAAATCTTTAGTAATATAGGTAATTGCAAATCACGCAGTCTAAATTGTTCTCGACTGCAACGTACAAAATTTTCATCAGGGATACAGCAGTTGGTAGAAGTCCATGATTGAACAATGAAATTGTCAAGACATTATACTGTCCTCGAGGGAGAGCAGTTGAAATCGTAGCTTAAAGTTGCCATTTGAAATTTCAATTTTTGAGCGCAGTTTGTCAATGTTAACTGAATTCTTACGAGATATAAAAAATTTTAATAGACATTCCAGGTGATCAGACCAGTCTATCTATTAATGACACTAGAGTAAGGAAATTCCATCTCATGCTGATTATCTACGTACAGATGACGCTCGCAGCTGCGCGGACGCGTCAAATGAAGGCTAGTATTGCTCAACTTTGACTGGGAATGTGACCTTTTTATTTTTTCACAAATACTGGTCATAATTTCACTGTTTCACAGAGAGCCTCTAGTTATCCGATTTATGAACTACCAAGAAATATTTGAAGTGTTATCAGGAGTTAATGTCCCAAATGATTCAGTGTATTTCATTTAGGAGCTCATTGCTACTTTTGAAGGCGGTAAATGATGGCTGTTTTTATCTTTGAGTATGCATTAAGATTTTTGAAAAATCTATAAACTCGCTCGTGTATTCTTTTCTTCTGGCATTTTCAAAACACGCAGTCTGACCCCGATGTCTAAAATGACAGTGCATTGTTTCCATCGATGTTACTCAGTCACACGCAGTGCGATCTTCTGTCCAAAGCGTATGCTGTTCACAACACGTGATTTGCTTTAGAATCTACTCTTTCGTATTTATTTCAAGGTCCTTTTTAACTTCCTAAGCAGGTGCGAGTTGCTCGTTTTCATGATAGTCTTTTTCTCAAGTGAAGGGGTTGGTGTAATAAGCCTTACCTCAATACGAGATGGAATCTGTTATTCAAGGATATTTTTTACTATCGATAGAGAAACACGTTCTTTTCAACATGATTTCATTTCTGAAGTGTGTGAATTGGTGTAGAGAGAATTTCCACGTTGTGACATGAATTTTGTACGTTGATGTAAAGAACACTCGTTTATGATGGGAGAAAACCAGTTCGTATTTCTGCCTGGATCATTTCTAACTATTGACGGAGAAACCTGTAGTTCCTTTCATTATAATTTTTTTCTGAAGTGTGGGTATTGGTACAACGAGCATCCCCCTCGTTGCACATGGCCCTGGGAACGTGACACTGAGAATGCAGGTAGAGTGGCTGGGGCGACAAGGCTATAATTGCTCACTGAAATCTATCACTTTTTGATAAGATAAAAGCTCACTGGCTCTCTTTCTGAGTTTCTTTCACAGGCAACAAGTGTACTACCCCAGTATTGGTTGCAGCGTCATTTTTTCCTTATCGTGTTTACCTTGAAGAAAAGTATTTAAATGAAGGATTTCTAGTGTATAGTGCTCTGTCTGTTCACTGGTTATTAGAACGTATCTCTCAAGTACAAAAGTGTTGTATTAGTTTAGGTGTATCGTAGTATTATTTATTTGGTGTATTATTTTCTGGCCACTTTTTCCAGTTAATGTATAGAAAAATTAGCGAGTGAGTTTTTTCTCATGTTGTTCGAACTGGTGCNTGACCGAACCTTGGATGGGTGTATCGCTCCTTAGCAGGACACAACCATTGTATCTAAGGATATAAGCTCTCCTAAGGAGACGATGTGAGGTCCCGAATTGAAGGTCGATATCCACACCAGGAAAGTAATGTAAGCAGTAAAACCGTTAAATAGCTAAATAGTGATATTGATGTTTGATCCTCGAAGCGTGATAGAATGGTATCAATCGAGTCCTATATTTTTTTTTACTAGAGATAATAATACTATGGTTAGTGGAGAGAATCTCACTGGTCTTGCTCACATGCAGCTCCCTATATTCCCACTATAGAGGCAGAACGCTACGGCCCGTTTATTATCATACCTAGATTTGGTGACCATGATATCGCCACCGTCCCTTACACTACGCTCAGCTTCACGGAGCGTGTCCAGGGAGAAAATGTGAGGTCCTGAGCTGAGATTTAGGTTGGCCTTCTTTTGTTGAAATGAAGTGTTTTTGATTTGTTAAGGACTATCTTTTTCGGTTCAATGGTGTCCTCTTTTTCAGCACCTCTGACTATCTTCTTCAACTTTTACCTTGTCTCGAAACCTTCCTTCTTGACTTACAGTTTCGATGCGCACTGTATCCTTTGCGGGAACACCCCTTGTGCATAGATTCCACGTTCCCTGAATTCCATACTAAATGGTGCCTTCATCCTTCCTCTCTTTGAACATCCTTGTTGTGGTAAGGGGGGCTAAAACTAATTTACAATCAACCAATCATAACATAAAACGTGTATTGCTAGCGGTGTCAAGCTCTTCCAGAAGTTGGATGCCGTTTGGCTGCGCTAATGAATCTTCACTTGGGGCAAGAAAGAGTAGAAATCGGTTTAAAGACAAGACTCCAGTTTCGAAACGGCTGAAAAGTTTCGTATCGTGTTTGTAAGGTACGCTTGAAATGGTCGCGCTCATTTAAAGGAGATTCATGGTTAAATTATTAATTAATTTCCCCTATGTGTTTGTCTGAGTACTCTTCATAATTAAGCGAATGAAATTTTTTCCAGAACGTCGTTTAATTTTTCTAACTGTTACAAAATTGCAGTACTTACGAGCCTATATGTCTTCAATATCAACTGGACATTCTTTTATTTGAAAAAAAACTAAATTTCGCTCATTTGCGGCGGCTAAGTATCCATGCATTAAGCGCACGTAATTTTCTTAATTCTTTTCGTCATAAACAAATAATTACTGCCGCGTTTCATGCTTATTAAATTGGAGAGTATAAAAAAGGAGTTTGGCATAGGAAATAAACTACAAAAACTGAAAAGCGCATTCTCCTCTCGTAATTAATTGACAAGCCGAATAGATTGGATTTGCCGCGAGACCAGAAAACTGAGCTAATACACTGCACTGCAGCGGCCATGCGTCGGGCCGAGGCCATCCGTCTTCCATGAAGGAGGCGCGGCCAAGTCTGCTGATGTTCTGTGGCGACACCTCAGTCGGGCTAAATCACCTTGATGAGCTCCGCGATCTCCAAATATCTCCTAAATCCGCATTCTCGCTAGCGCTAGAGATGTAGCACACAACGCACGTATCGTCAAGTTTTATGATACCATTGGCTGTTAACCTTACCGAGATTCCTGTGCTGGTGTTCACTCAGAAGGGAATGAGTCACAGTTAGAAGATACAGCAAGTTCTGGAAGGTAGTTCATTGAAACATTCGCTGTTCTTTTTAATCAAACATTTCCTGCAAGTGTAGATAGACATTCGTGTAAAAATGTCAACAGCTCGTGTTAGCTTACTAGTTTATCAATTTTTCACTAACTTGTAGGTTTTCCGAACCTTCTGACCGTTGTAATGAATAAAATTCAGAAAATTGGACATGGAATTAATCTATATGGAAACTTGAGCACCGAGTACACGAAAACACTTTCATTATAAGTATCTGAAATATTTTAGATCCAACACGTTTGATATTTCCTTTTGAAAATTCTGTTCATTTTGTTTGAATAGGACCTGCAAGAGCAGGATATAAAATTGAATATCTTGTTTCTGTGGCTCCAAGTATGGATTTAGTTTTTATAAAATCGTGTTGTGTATATTTGATTGATTTTTACAGTTATTTAGACATGTGAATTTTTCAAATTCCCCAGTAAAGGTGCATTTAAAGTAAGTAATGGTTTCAGTAGAAATTGCCGTTCATGTCACTCCCAAATGTTCAAATTGCAAAGGGGATTTTTGTAAATAGAGGTGAGTTAAAATAATTCATCATTTTAGAAATGAACTATAAAAAGTATAAGTGTCACTGCGCTAGCGTCATGTGTGAATGAATTGCAAAGGACGTGAGCAGGGCAAGATTATATGAGAGATTCAGTTAAGGAGAAATGAAAGCAGCACTGAGCTAGGAGAGAATGGCAGAGAAACCCTCCACGAGAATAATCAATTAAAATTGATAGAAAGATAGAACTAAATGCAACGTTCATGCGTAGGCAATTGAAAACACAGAACCAGAATTTGAAGGAAATATGAGCAGAGAAAGCTTTTGAAGCAATCGGAAATCAGTTGGTGGATTCAGCAGCGTAGAAATAGAATAAAGCAGAAGCCATGGAAGGACGTGGTGCTTGTCCCGATCCACCCACCTGTATCCTGGATGCCTTCGCATTCCCGCNCGCCTCTACCGCCTCCGAGTGCCACAAATCTAAGCCAATCCCTCTCTAATGGGAACTCTGCCTTTTTTGTGAGGAGTCGCTTCCTTCGATGCTGGGGCGAGCTCTGGCTCGACCACCACAGTATGTGGCTGTGCATCCATTCTTCTACAGCATAAATACTTACTCAGAACACTCGCTGTTAAGACGACGTTATGTTCCTTTTTTATGTCTTGTTTGATCGTATCTAGTATGATGTTTACTTCTTTTGAAGTGTAATTTCAATGACTTTCATCGACAATTATGTAAGTTTTACTTCATCATTTCTTCAACAATCAGTTGCGTACGGGAGTGATACATCTGTTCTAGTAATTTTCTGCATTTTTTGCATCGCCTCGTCGAGCTTCTTATGTATAAGAACTTAAAAACTAGATGTTGAAAGGCGTACGGTATGCAAGCGTTCTATTTAGCTTCGTTTTTAACCGTTGAAGTCCCCCGATTCTACTCTCTTCTATCAGGTTTTGAGCAAGCTGTGATTTTGAATTTTTTCCGCGTTTCCAGTATAACATACTCATTTTTTACTTTACGTCTCTCTTCGTGGAGGTATTTGACGTGTCATTGAATCAGCCTTCTGTGAAGTGCAATCGAGTTAATTCCCTACTCTTTTCTTTTCATTTTTAACGGCAAGGTGTTTTTTGGGGGGTTTGAGGTGCCAGTTTCGAGAGTGTGTATCTTGGCCTCTGAGTGTGATAGAAGTAATATCTACTCAGGGCAAAATAAGGAGCTAACCTTGAAGACTTGACGCTTCTCGGTGATATGTTGGAATCCGGATTTCCAAACATGGGTTTTATGAGTCTTTCGAGTCTGCTCTCAGCAAAATTAAATCTATCGCTGCGTTTGGCTCATTGTGTATTTTTTTTTTGGCGAATCGCGACGAATTTAGCTGCTCGTATCCTAAACGATCTTCTGAAGGCAATAGGGAAATTGACTGAGTCTTAATGCACAGAGCTATTGTCCTCTCAGGTAAATGAATCTCAGCAAGCTAGTCTGTTATCTGTGACCTGATAACAGTTATAACGTGTCGCTTCTGGAGGCGCTGAGTTGAAATGCTAAGTACACTATTATGGTTGTATACTCGCAAAAATTCCATAAGATTTTAAGTGATATAAGGGCTGGATCTACGCTCTTCTTGCACTTCTATATACGAGCCTCTGTATTTTATTAAATGCTCCTTTTTCTGATAGTCCTCGAATGCAAAAACTATAATTCGCTAGCCTGTTTTAATTTTTGCAATTCTTTTTATAATTGTTAATACACAGATGAGGTGCCCGAACTTTCAGTTACTATTTAAAATTCTGAATAATGGTTGTTAGAGATTTTTTTGCCATTTTTTATCACGGAATTGGAACAAAATGAAAATTCATGCTTTGTTTTTCAAGGAATGCCTGGGTTGAGTTTCTTCGTAGTCTGAAAATACAAGTGTCGGTATGTAGATTGTCACGGAAAGACTACGTATACGTCTGTTTTTAGCAATTCTACTTGTAATCTAGGAAGCAGCTTTAAAAGAACAAAATTCTTCATATGAGTAAATGTCATGTAGTGCAATATTGAAAACTTTAGAGGTAATTAATTATGGATTTGACTTTGATGAGGCTATAATAATTAAAAAAAATTGTAAATAACATTAAAACAAATTTAACAGATCAATTTAAATTTATTTTGAAAGATTTCCCCTAGTGTAAGAAGTGATTTGCATGAATTGAAATAACTCGCTGAAAAAGGGACAAAATCTTACAGCGCAGGATAGCATGACTGATTAAACTTCGACTTGGAGAACAGAAGATGACACTCTTTTTAATACGGAACTCGCGAAGAACTTCATGAATGGTGAAGATGACCCCGCAAAATGATATAACCGCGCGAGAAGTCTGCGCAAAAGAGGTGTATCACTGGCTGCAGAGCTATATCAATAGCTGGGGCTGCCACTTGAACATTACAATAGCGATAAGAGGTAGCGGCGCAGAGATGAGTGACAATGGAGAGTGGTTGTGGCAGGTCGCGGTGTTTACATTTAAGCTTAGCCCTCTGACAGCCACGGTCAATGGCGGCTCCGATAAAGAGCGCTATCCAAAAGTTCAGCGCTGCAAGAAAGGCTGCAATTTTTACGGCGGCTCTCCGAGTATGGCTGGCCAGCGCTTTGAGGTGCGCGGATTGTAATCTAACCTGAATGGGAATCTAATGAACTTCAATGGATTTTGGGATCATATAAGTACTCTTATGACTCTCTTGCTTTGCTCACAATCTCGCCTTGGTGTCGTGCTAATCTAGTCTTACATATGCTGATCAATCACTGAAATCTTAGTCTGTTCAGCTTCCGTTGTACAGTAGTATATTTCTTAAGTGCCCGCACTACTGCAAGTTAAGCACTCGTGAATACCGTATAAATTTTATAACCTTGCAATACTGGGTTGAATTTGAAGTCGCTTATAGTTGATGGTATTCAACTGGAGTTAACAGATGCAAAGCGTTCGTGAAATAAAAGTCAGATGATAATTCACGAAGATGAGGTGCCGGTTTCGTAGAGATCCCATATACTACCAGATGACAGTCTTTTGAGGTGCTGCTTTTGTGTGGGTTTCAATAGCGTTGGACATGAAGTGATATCTGCCAGAGACGGCCTTTGATGTTGAGTGCGCTTCCGACCTGCCATTTGATGCGTCATTGCTGGTGCCTCCAGCTCTGTCCCGTGCCTATCGTCACGCTACTTGTGAATTACACTGCACACGCTCGGCATGCCAAGTTCTGTGTACCGAGTCAAAATTCGAGGACTGAAAGTCACAATGAACCTTATGATGTCAAATTCTCAACATCCGTTGAGTCATTCGTTATATTGGTTTCGAGTTATGAACGTGGCGTTACTCGCTGCGAAACCAATGTGAAACAAATTCTGGCATGACTCAAGTTTTGGTGCAGCGGTGCTGGAGAGGTGCATGGACCACAAAGGCTGTAATGAGACCTCTCCGCTTGGCACTAACAAGATACCAGAGAAAGAGGGCTCGCCCCATTATTTCCAATGCTTTTCTTATGATAACGACGTGCAAAATGTCGCTTCGGCTCGAAGAATCAACTATGCATACAAATTTTAAAGATGGAATGCATAAAGCTCTTAGTGGCATCAAGATGGAACCGCTTAGGGTATTGTGTTATTGTTGTTTTTGAGCGAGGATTGAGAAAGTTATCCGAAAATGCATTCTGTCTTTTAACTTCAAAGATGTTTTCGCGGCTAAGTTTCAACCCAGCTCGTGCTCGGAGGAATTATTATCAGGAAAATTTCCTTTGATCAAAAACAACTCCAGTATTTTGCAGAGGAAATATTGTAGGAAAGTGATCATCGTGAACAACAAAATTAGGCATGCATAAATAAAGATGATCAGAAATTCCTGATCCAAGCACCACGTAACTAAAAATTACTCAAAATCGAATCTTGGATTTGGCATATGCGGTGCATAATATGTTGGTCGCAAACGAGAAAATTAATGGTTCTTCTCGGAGTGGCCCTCGGTGCTGGATGTTGCATGTCATAGCGCCCGTCATTCTTCATTACAAAGACTTGTTGCTACTTCTTTACCTTGAGTGGCACATGCAAAAATGCAGCAATTGATGACCAACTCCGGTATCGAAGTCTTCATTTAAGAGGTCGCTGCGCACTTAACTCTTTTTTTCCCTAGCGGTGTAGCTTTCTTTAGTGATTTGAAAATGAAGTTTCATCTCGAAACACGGCGACCATATAGTTGATAATATTGAGAGAATTTTTTCTTACATATGTCGTTGTCTTTTAAGATAGTGTATGGCATGCATAAGTGATACGCCCGCCATTACGGGCGTAGCACTATTTTAGATTCCACATCTTACATCAACGCTGTCACATAATATCGCGTTAAGATGATGATCCACGCACTGAATATTATGTTGCTGACCGTTCTTGAGCTTCGCTAGCAAACAAGCATTACTGCAGTTGTGCGATTTCAATACCCTGCATGGTTTCCATTAGGCCGGGCGCGAGGATGAGCTACTTTGGGTGCAGGACAAACAGCCAGGTGAGCAGTTTGGAAATGTATTATGAGCTGCTGCAGTAGTCGGCTCACTCCATTAGCTCGTATTGACACGATCGTCTGCAGGGGATCCGAGGGCCCTTCTTCGAGACGCCCCGCTTTATCGTCTCAGGCGACGCCCAACTCGTCTCGTCAAATTCCTGGCAAGGAACTACAGCGATAATTTTGTAGCGCGGTTGTTAAGTTTACATCAACATAATTAGGCTCCTCTGTGCTCAAGTGGTCGAATCATGTAGTGTACGAGATATTCTTTAGGATATTATTTTGTAGTGACGTTTTCAAGTTTACATCAATGGAATCATGACCCACTGTGCTTAAATGGTCGAATCCGGCAGTGTGTGGGATATTCTTCATAGATGCTGTTTTGTAGTGTCATGTTTAAGTAACACCAATGGAACTAGGATACAAAGTGTTCAAGGGGCCAGATCTGGTCGCGTATTGGATGTTTTTGAGAGAAAAGTAATGTTTATTACCAAGACTTCCGACATGATTGCCGGTTACAAATTTGTTTAATGACCTCCAGAATTTTTTGAAGGAATTTGGTCTGCAATATGGCTATTAAGAAGTAATTCGATTTGTTATTTTATGGATTCCTTTCTACGCTGAAATCTTTGCTAAACTCGTGAGAAAATTTGTGGTTGATTTTTCTAATCGAAACCATCATACGTCTTAAATTTCAATAGTTTGTACTAAATTTTGAAACAATGTCAATAGCCACGACGTCTGTAGGTTATGCCATTTCATCATTATTAAACTACTGTAAATCACGTTATAATTTAGTTTACATTGGTCAATACTAAATGGTCTTGATTGACTAACGCCTAAGCTTGAATTTACTTAAGATCACCAAACCCCAAAAGTATTTTATTATGCCTCAAAATATAAGATTCATCATCTCAATAGCTCAGCAGAACGCGACTATTTGATTATTGAGAGAATAAAAAGAGAAAACTGGGCGAGTGAAGTGTATCGCTACCGAGAGCAGTTGTCATGACTACGCCGCACCTCGCGGCTGGCGGGCGCTTATTGGCACTTTCATGGCATTCCCCTACTCGCGTGCGAGGGGCCTTTTTGCTCGTATTTACCTCAATATTTATCGATAACTCTGCCGTGTTTACTCTTGCATATCGGGACAACCTTGTTCTCCGAGATGAAAGTCTCTTTTTCGAGCGTATAATGCGAAATTTCTTGGAACTTCTTTGTTAGCTCATTTGCTTCGCATATGGTCAAGTTTTGTCAAGTCAAGACTTTAATGAAAGTTGCTTTTACTCATGATATATTGGTTTTGACGATTGCTGTTCGCGCGCCGTAGCACATTGCATAACGTATCGAGTGTGATTTGTAAATTTGTTACGTAATGCTTCGCTTACTTCGTTGTGCGAATAGGGAAACTACCTAAGAAAATAATAGCAAGGAATAAGGCTTTGAAACTGAGCATTTTATGCAAAGCCTTATTCCTCGCTAGTAATTTCATAGGTAAAATTTGTGAAATACAAACCGACATGTGCTTTTATATGTTCGAGGGAAACTGCCGTTACTGAAATAGTTCATGCTCAGTTTAGTTAGAGTCGCAATTTTACGAACGTGAAGAGCATGCATGTAAATTTTTTTTATTATATCCTGAACATTTTTAGTAAAACTAGATTGTTTGTAGTGCTCAATTACAAGAGTTACATTGTCTTTTCGTCATCCTATATAATACCAGCAGTATTTTGCCCGCATTGAATTAAACTGAACAGTTTACGCAGTCTTGCAGTAAATACTTTATGTTCGTCTTTCCCTAGCCTCCAAAGACACGGAGTAGTCTGCATATACAAAGATTTCCGCTTGAGTGTGCTGTGATATGTTTTCTCTATCACGCCGTGCACGCAGCCCACCATGATGGTGCAAATCTCCGAGTTTGTGTTACATGTTGTGATTGCCACCAGAGCGGCTGTGATGAGACCTCTTCAGTGACGCTTATGCTCTTCACAGCCCCTGACACTTATTTCTCGTTTCAAATTATCGTGGAATCATTTGATTCGATCATTTCTTCATCTCAGATTGAGATTGAAAATTAGCAGTGTTTTAATGAATTTCATGTCAATGCCTATCAATAAAATATCGCAAATCCTATATCTCTGCAGTGCGTAGGTCCCGTAGACCTTGCTGTCAGGTACAAGAACTATAAGGAGTAGTCGTGCATTTCGTGCTCTAGTGATTGCCCTATACGCTCTGCATTGGGAAACTTAAGCTCATCTGGAGAAGCTCAAGATTTTTGAGCTTCTCTCGCAGGGTGTACTCGTATTTGCAGTACGCTGAAAGTCTCTTATTTACGCATTGCTGAGAGTTCTCCAGAGCTTTTCTTGGGGACGTTTAAAAACTCTAATTGTAAATTCCACTCGAGATTTGATATTTAAAGGTTTATATTCCATTATTTCATTTGGTGGTTATCTTCCTTTTCATGCAGGGGATTTGAGTCGTATCAGCGGAGCGACTCTATGACTTTTATTTTGCCTTCTTCTCTCTTAATCTTCCGTTCTGCAGTGATTTAACGAGCTGAAGCGTAGCATTCTACCACGTATTTCCTTGTTTATCAGAACAATAAATGTAATAGCAATTTCTAACACTAGTCTAAGTTGTCAAGGTGCAAACCTTGTTTATTTTTTGAAACTGTTCAAGTATTATGACTCATTTTTATGAGATATTTTGACGACGTTGAACAGCAATTGTTCGCTTCCTAGCAACACTTCTAATGAATGGAAATAATCGAAAATTGACTCGTATTAGTGTTTCAAACTGTAATTGATCAGAGATTCGTACCTACGAAAATTTCTGATGAATTTTTCTTGTATACATTTATTTTTGATTATCTCCATTATCTCCATTTTTGCTGTTAAAATATTTATTTATCGGCCGTTTCTGAAGCGAAACAATTCCGAATACTTTGTCGGTATAAGGTGATTGAACGGCGAAAATACTTTGAAATTTTCCTCAATATTTTCAATTGAATGGGAATTTTATTCAAAAACTCGCGAATGATTTGATATTACAGTTTATGCATTAGCTATATTAATTGATACCCAGTTCGTACAAGTAATTTATCACGGATTTTTGAGGATTTTTTCTTCTATTTTAATGGCAATATTTATCTCTTGATGTCCAACGTATAGGGTCGTAGTAGGATGGCTGTGTCCTTTTCTCATTCACCCTTAAGAAGCTTTGATAGGAACTGTTGCGAGTGCATAATCCTTATTTTATAAATTGAGCGGGTGCAGCAATCTAACATTTCAATGATCCTTGGTTACTGGGAGGACAGTTTACTGATCCCGGAAATAGCGCACCTGAGTTACATCGCAAACGACCTCACGGCTGATACAAAGCTTATTTTATGAAGCTTTCCTCATGTTCAACGTGAGATATTCACGTAGGTGTGGCGTTTAATTTTTGCTTATCTTCGTCTCCCTCCTCAACATGTTCCAGGGTGTCATATAATTTATATTCTCCGCATTTACACAGGGCCAGTGTAACAACTCACGTTGTTGAATGTTCTCGTGTTTATGCCCTTCAGGAAGCAAACGTGGAAAAATTTATACCACGACTTCTTGCCATTTTTTTTTATAAAAGGGAATTTTTATAGCGACCAAATTTTCATCTACCAGTCACTGCACCTCATTTATTTTTCATTGATCCCGTGAAATGGACATGATATCCTTGGGCTACAAGGGAAAATATCGACTCGATATTTTCACGCTATGCTTTTTTCGCTAGAAGACATCATAGAAAGCGTGATCTTGACTTGAATAACTGAACGATTCAAAACGTACAGGTATACACAACAGTGTAAGTTCAAGGATTCTGCACGGGGATAAAACCAAGGTTAAATCTGAAGATTTCAACTTGATGTTACATCGATGACGTATCTGTAATGACTGGCCGATAACCCTACAACTTTTCCTTTACTTGAGAAAGTTATTTTCTGAAAAAGGCCAGGGCAAGGCCGGGTGTATGACGTTAATGACAGCTTCTGCAACTGTACTTCGTGTTACTGCATTCCATTACTAATACCCTAAGTCAGTTGTTCTTTGCAAAATACTGTATCACTGAGTATAGAGGTTAATGATACAGCATTGTGAGCGTTTATTTTCTGCTTGCGTTGTGAGTATCAAGTGCCCAAAAGTTAGCTTAACTAAGTTTTTTTTTATCACTGCTACAGCTGCTACTGTAGTGATATTCTATGGTGCATGTCGTAGCGTCATAGATGGAGGTCAGCCAACTTGCACACTGTAGCAATGATGTGTAATCTTCGACTGTCACATGGGCAGTGATTAGATGTGGAAATGCGCTTTTGATAAGGTAGCGTTGGCGGTGCAGTGCCATTCTGCATTCATGTCTTTAAAGTTTAGCGCTACTTGAGCAGGTAAGCTTTGTGGTATGAGGCGAGTCATCAGGTATAATTTTGTGTTCACAATTTATTTAATCCATTATTGTTAATTTTTGTTGTACGTTATGTCACCATAGGAAAGTTTTTGAAATATACAGTTTTAAAATTTGTAATCATCGATACTACCTCATTGACAAGTGTTGTGTATTTATTAATATAATTTCAGTGTAGGTCTGAGAACGATAATAGACTCTTGCTAAATATTTGCTCGAGTGCCAAAACAGGAGAGCAATTGTTACATTAAGCAAAAAAAAAAAATGAGAGCAAAGTGAACTTCATTTGGGAGAACATAGAGTTGTGCGCGTTGCAGCGGTCGGGCGTTCATATACGTGCAACGACCGCGGTATGGGATGCTCGAACCGGGGAGTGCTGTGGCTTTTTAACGGGCAAGAGTTTCGGCAAAGGTGAGGACTTAATGCTAGAGTGAGTGCTACCTCGGTACGTTTGTAATGACAAGGTCAGCAGAAGAGTAATCATCTTCGAGGAGGTTTTGTTAGGCGTCGGAAGCTACGAGTGTTTTTGTAGAGATTCAAAAATACTCTAGCTTTTGGATCTTTACAAGATATCCATATGTAATTTCATGTGTAAAACATTGAACAATGAGAGCGATAAAGACCCTAAACCATTATTAATTGCACAAATTGGCCGTCATGATCAACCCGAAATAGAAGTAACTTCATACTTATTATTCAAAAGCTTGGTCACAACACAGTATCCTCTTCATTGGAACCAGGACTTGGAATTCGATCTCTGCTGAGATCCGTGTAAAAAATTCTTACACAGCAACGAATCTTGAATCCCTATTTCTATCGAAATATTAATCACATCAGGTAATACAGTCAAATATTTTCTGCTATATGATTCATCTTGGTAGGGTATAATTTACAATGATTAATGACTTAGATCTTAAATATTTTCTAGAATATACGGTCTCACCTAGTCCATATGAACTAGTGTTGTGAAAATTAAGCATCGAATCTTGAGCGAACCAATTCATTGATCAGTCTAGTGTGCCGCTAGGTTAAGTGAAGTAAGTTAAACATAATTGTGTACCTCAACATGGCGTTGATGATAGGATGTCCTAGCAGTAGCAGAACTTATTCGGGTCCTACAAGTAGCTATACCCAAATGTGTCCATTGTAATAACCTTCAGAAACAATCTACTTATCTATCACTTGTGATTAAAAAATTGTTTAAATTGTTCAAAATTGAAAGCACTATTTCTGTTCCCACGTAAAGATACGAATGAATTTTGCCTGGAAATGCTCGAATTATCATTCATGCGGCATTTTTGGTAAAAAAACAAAATTTCTTCGATTCGCTTCGGACACTTTTCATTATGATCGTATACATATTGCTGAAACAGTTGCAGTTTTGAGGCACATACTTATTCTCAAAAGTTATGAGTGTGTGTAAGCGTATCAAGTTTAATAAGATATTACCAGGAAGCTGATAAAACGTCCGGGCATACTTGCGGGAGATTTCTGTGCCTAGAACAGGTTTTAACTAAAATCTTAGATCTCATGCATTTAGTATTACTCCATGACGACGTGTTTGCTAGGTATATGACGGTTCGATTTTTTTCAGAGCAAATGTAGTGATTTTGCTTGGCCGCCTTCGACTGCCCTGATTACCAAAATTAGGTTCGCATTTATACTGCTGCTAGCTGCTGTAGGAGGCTTAGATAATTCACTCACAATCTTGTTTCTAACTGTCTCTTGGGGTTTCCGCGATGAAATTTCAAGTGCAGCATGCTCACAGCAAGGTTTGGGTTATGCATTTTATTATGGGGCTTTATACCAGTATTTTGTAGTATTTGAGGCCATCGTCCTGTTGCGCTGCTTATCACTGGGTTATCAGCTACCGCATGACGCTTTACTTCTATGAAGGTCAGCTCTTCTGAAAGCTTCAGATGCTCCCTTTACCTCTCGCCTGCCCCGTGACCGTGCTCTAAACTGAACGCACTCGGGAATTTCTCCAACTTTTTTGTTTATTGTACAGCTTCTCTCACAAGTAAGTTTCGTGTTCGAACAAAACATTTAACAAGTACCTTAGATATGCACAGTACATATGATTTTCAGCATCAACTCACAGCGTCTATGTTGAAATTGTACAAGTCTTCATATGGGAGCACGTTATGCTGAGCATGCACGACTTGTGTGAAAGCGTTTGAGTTGCATCATTGGATGTGATCGGCTTTGATACTGAAACGAGTTATCTGCTTTTGAAGAGTCATGGCATAGATTACGCGCAGAAATAACTCCACGCTCTCAAATGAGTCGTTTGGAACCAGATGTATCGTAAAGTTTCAGTGGATGGTTCGTTCCTGTCGAAAAACTGCCCGTCCTAAAACCGTATACCGTAGAACTCAATATCACAAAACTGCAATGAATGCCTGATCGTGCACTCTTGAACAATGTGTCATACAGATCAAGGTTATTATTATTAGAATTATCTTATAATTATTAAAGTTGTCCTTTTATCGGGTAACACTTGGACAAATCTGAGAATTTTGACCGGAAAAAGGCCAACGTGTAACCTTGCAGGGCACAGACCTGAGCATCCAACTGAGGGACAGGCGACGCTTTCCCTACTTGGCAATCGTTGCGACTTAGCTGACGCTATTGAGTAGAGGGTTGCTAGCGAGAAAGCTACTCAAGCCTAACCAATATGGTGAGCAGGTGCGAGGTTGTTGCTTTGTATTCACAAGTCAGGTTTTCTGCAGTACACTCAGAAGCTTCAGTAATTTACGTACCGAAAAATTATTCCGTATAGGACATTTTTCAGTCAAGTGTTCTGGGAAGATTCATGTTTGAGATTAAATACTTTTTGAACAATCTGTGCCCTAACCGGTACAGAGATACATCAAAATGTAAAGATAAGATTACGTTTATGAAAAAAACCGTAAAATTAAGAAGGTTAAGATTCACTGTAGAGCAAGAAATAGTAAATATTTACAAATATCGCAGGGAACAAGCATGACAGCAATTATAAAATTCTCTGCACAGCCTCATTTACCTTCAAATGAAGGTGGACATGAGCATTTCACGAAGCATATGTATAGCGTGAGGCTGCGTGTTAAGCGCTTGGCCAGGTGATGCGGTCGGTCGAAGGTATCCTGCGCGAGATAGTCTGCCCCGCACTCCGCGATAACGCGACCATCGGAAGGATGCTTACTGTGTAGTATCGTCACTCGTTTCTCCTTTTAAAATTCTTCGTATTAAAAGGAATGTGAAAAGTTTACTGTAGCTCGCCGTGTTATGTCTTGGGCTTGTCCTTGGGTTGCCATGGAAATAGAATCGCAGCTCAAAGGTTCGCATCGTGGCTCTTATACTTTCTTTTTTAGATTTGGACCGGTATGTGAATTTTGAAATGTGCTCTAAACTTAGGATAAAGCTAAGCCGCACTGTACACAATAATAAATTGAATAATATTAGGATTTTTGGGGCATCTGTTCTTATAGACTTTTAATGTCATGCATTATTTAGATACGTCGATCATATTTTATTGAATCGTACTCTAACTTGAAATTCTACTGTTATGTTCTGTGAAATTAAACACAGTATTCATGAGCAGCTTGGCACATCCTAACTCAACCTTCTCTGATGGTCTATTGTTTAATGATGAACAAATAAAGCAATGAAATTCAAATGTCCATTTGATTTCTGTTGTGCGTAATCGCAAAGTTCCGGGTTAAATATGTACTTGAGATTGTACGCATTGGGGAATTAGCACTCCCTGAGGGAAAATGTGAGGTCCCGAGTGAGAGTTAGGCAGGCCTCCTTTTTGTTGAAATAAAATGTTTTTTGTTTTGTCAAGGACCGCCTTTTTTCGTTTCAATGCTGTCCTGTTTTTCAGTACCTACTACTTTTCTTCAACAACTTTTGTCTTATTTCTTAACCTTCCTTTTTAATTGTTTCTATGCGCAGAGGGTCCTGTGTGGAGTAACACACCTTATGCATAGATTCCGCCTTCTCTCAGTTCTATACTAAATGGTGCTTCATCCTTCCTATTTTAGAATGTCTTTACTGTGGTAAGGGAGGCTGAAACTAACTTATAATCGATCAATCAACTTCACCTGTGCAAAAGTAGTGATGGTCTGGGATGTATACTTGAGTATCATAATTGTATTTTAATGTCACCAATATTTTTATTTTGCATCACTGTGGTGCCAACTAATATTCCTGCTTTCTAACTGACAATCGACGCCATTAGCACGCAGTGAAGTTAAAGTAATTAGCGTGACGGAGGGATCTTCTCGTTGTTTATCAGCTACTCAATTGAGGAGCCACTTTTGATAACGCAATCGTTATCTTCTCCAGGAATTTAAGGAGATCTTTGATCGCTTGACTTATTTCAATGATTTCCGTGAGTTCTGTTCTGGTCAAGTTCTTCGTTTA
>JACJUY010000316.1:77414-112066 GCA_014220935.1 Platorchestia sp. MABIK
ATGCTCCTTTGGGACTTGATGCTCCTTTGGGACTTGATGCTCCTTTGGGACTTGATGCTCCTTTGGGACTTGATGCTCCTTTGGGACTTGATGCTCCTTTGGGACTTGACGTTCCTTTAGATGGTTCTTTAGGAATAGATAAGAGTCCGTAGTTCCTGGTGTGGAGTTATGATAAAAAAAGTGTCGATATGAACATGTTTGTGGGACTCGGCATTCCTCATACAACAGAAATGCATGAGCCACGCGCTCGTATCTGGTATCTCTCGCTATGATAATTTGTTATGAAATAACCCCTGCGCACATAGACGTGTATCACAATTTCTCTTAAGGAATAGCGTGATGTGGTTCATGAACATGATTTTTTACATGTGTTGTAGGTTTCTAAATGTTTTCTTGTTGAATGAAAGCGCTTATTTTTGTGATAATTGTCTATAGTAATAAGGCCATTCAGGAACTTGTACGAGTACATAGAACCTTATCATACAGGTACGTGTTTTTCAGGTTAGAGGATAAACGTTAAAGCTACGACTTGCATGTAGTTCTTTTTGGTTGTAGGGTACTGTATTTATTGGTGTGTTCTTCAAGTCTGAAATGTTCAATTATTCAAAAACGTTCTTTCTGTTTCAGGTGAGCTGAGTTAGGCCGTGTCAACCACGAGGTTCTTGCTGAGTTTAGGTAAGAAATTAATTTCAAGTCCATTGTACTTAAGAATGGTCTTGAAATATGTTTAGAGGATCTCATGTTCGCATAACTAATTGCTGTGAAACATTCTAACGCGTTAATCATTCGCTACCTCTGCTGGGCATGAACATTTACTTGACGTTGTTCGAGGTCGCAGTTGATGCGGAGAACGTGATAGGTTGCAAGCGCTGCAACTTGTGCGTGGTTCATTGTTTATAACTGCTCGGCTATCGGGAAACCTTGACTATCAGATGCAGCTGTAGACGATTAGATATTGTAAAGATAAGGAGCCAATGACAGTGCAGCGATTGCTGATATTTATGGTGCAGAATTTGGCGCCCTTGTGTCGTACATGAATGAACCTCGTTTGATCTCATTTAACTTGCTTTGTGCACGCATCACAAACGAACTTAGGCACATATGTTCAAAAATGTCCAACGCTTGTTCGAATCAATTAAATTGGAGTGCAGCATCAAGCCCAATAAAGTGTGCCATGAAATTTTTCTGTTACTTATGCCACCCTGAAAGCGTTCTATCTCACGAGGGCTGAGCATGTCCTCGCTAAATTACCTTGGGGGGCTGATGCTCTCTCAAGGGTGGGTAGTCAAAGCTTCCCATCTCAAAGTCAGACAATATTCCAAGTTGAAGTCTGTTCTGTATTTCGTTTGTGGCTCGCGATGATTTTGCATTTATCCCTTTTTTTTTGTACCCATGGTGGCCCCAATTCAAGTGACCTCCAATCGCACGCGTGTTTATTTTATTGTTCACTAGTCATTTCTTTGAAATGATTACTCCTTAGCTGAAAAAATGTGCAGCAGCTTCTGAAGCATCGTATTTTTTTACTTCAATTGTCTTGTACTTAAATTATCTTGTACTTAAATTGCGAACAACCCTCATCACCGATCGACGAAAAAAACGTGTGCCTATTGCTCAGCCGCCTGACATAATTTCCCATTTTAGAAAGCTTGATTCGAGCTAAACTTGGACCCGTGAATTAGTTCGCTGCGACGGTCCCGTACGAGGCTACGCGTGCGAAGTGCAGTCTAGGTTACTTACCCCGGCGCGTGGGCCGCTGGAATGATGGTCACGTGGGTGAGAGCCCTGCTCACAGGTTTCTCCTCATCTCTCATACCTCGATCGCGTGAGTCACGGAGCTCAACCTTCCTGGCGACCGCACTCCATCTTTTGACGCACACTTCTCGAATTCCACGTTCTCGCTCGGTGCAGTGAGGTCCAAGCAGTTCATTTGTTTCCGTGTTACAATGTGTTTGGTTTCCCAGTTAACGTGGTTGTTTTTCGGTCATTAACTGCTATCTGTCGTGATGCAGTTGGGTATGCCTGAGATGTAGCGTTCTCAATATCTTTTACTTCTTCAGTTAGGTGTTTCGTCTGAACAAATGACTGCACATTACGTATCACAAATTAAATCGTTTACGGTACTTTATATTGCTATTTTCAGGGCTGTAAAATAGAATGGAAGTCATGGTGCTTCTGCATTTATGTTTTAAGGCTCTTTTGGTCGAAATCACAGTGGAAGAGAGGAATGTTTCAAAGGTAATATAAATGAGTTGTACATATAGGTTTTGTATATTCACGTCGTTAGAAGTATTGAACGTGCAAACAAGCCTGAAGACCAACACGCATTTGTGTTGCGCATGTAGGAGGCACCACTCTTTTCTTGCAAATGCAGGTACTGGAAGCTTGTTGTTGCAGCTGCCTCATCTCACGAGACTGTGGGGGCGTTCATATGTCCATCAAATCTACTAACAGGTGAGGTGGCGCCGCCTTACCTCTGCATGGGACCCGCCGACAGCCCGCGCAACCAGTTAATTTGAATTCAAATATTATGCCAGCAAAACATAGGATATTTGGTATTTCGCTCAAAGAATGGAGCGCCTGCTTGGCGACGCGCGGGAGCGGCAGCCATCTCGGCATGACCTCCACACACTCCCAGCCTCAAGTTCCGGACTCGCTGAATTGCGCGGCGCCACAACCGTCCTTGCTTTTGCTCGCGTCATCAGTTGGGTTGTGTACTACGAACAACAACTTTAGGAGCTTTATGCTGGGTTTGAACGAACGTTTATGAATGGGTGCTTAATGCTCTTTTCCAAGCGTTACAATTCAGCTGCGTTTCAAAACGCCAATTTTAAGATGTGTTGTTAATTTTTTTCGTTTCTAAAGCAACCCTATGTGTTGAGTTTTGTGAGGCTGTTTATAAACTTTGTGTTCACGAAAATCGTATGGAAGTCGCTGACCGTGTTAGATTTGCAATTCATATTGCTTCATTTCTCTTTCAGGCCTGTGATAGATTTAGGTTTTGCCGGTCAGGCTTATTACCGATCTGTTTCAGTAGCAAACTCGAAAAAGACTGCAAGCTTATCTTTACAGGAAGAATGTTCTCTGGATTATTCTAATGGACCACAGAATTTCAGTGACTAAGCCGAGAAAGGACTGAGGGTGCTTGTAAACCACATTCGGACCTTAAATGCAGTGATATTGTGTTCGAACTTGGTTAAGCTTTCTGCACGAGTTCTGCGTTATTTGTTGGAACAAAATTGATGGATCTATTATTTCAACATTACGAATCTCACTCTAATTTGATGTTTTGGAGATAGCTTTTCTTACTAGGAAGCGAAGGTATTTTACAATATTCCAGTTAGATCTACGTTGTTTTGACTACTACGTTATAATTACTCTATGGTTTTTATTGTCTGCATTATTAGTTTCAAGTTCAACATTATTTCAAGCGTGGATAATGTCGTGTTCTGAGCATTCGTTTAATATCGAAGTTTACTGGGTACAATGCTCACATCGGCTCACCTACTTTCTCAGATATGTCGTGTTATTGATGCGTAGAGTTTATGGACTATATTCCAATGCTTGATACCTCCTTCTACTACAGAAAATCTCTCGATATGATACTGGTGGAAATATTGATTTTTACGAAAGGTATTGAATCTGTTCAAGCCTCGTCTTGGAAAGTCAAACGTTCAGGCGTGTTTGTCCTAAAGTTGTTCAATACTAGCTTAGGGTGGCTAGGAAAAAATGCTAACTTTCCATTATCGGGCTCCATCCGGGGAATTCAATAATAGATTTAAGGATTAACGCTTCCGAAAATATGCGAGGTCCTGAAGGTTAGGTAACCTTCCTTTCATTGAAATAAGTTTTTTGAGGCTGACAATCTTCCTTCTGTTACGGACATTTTAATTCGTATCCTTTTTTTCATCGCCTGTTACTTTTTAAATTTTTCAACTTTTATCTTATCTCAAAAACTTTTTTCAATCATGCTGTTTCTATGCGCGAGGAATCCTGAGCGGGACCGCACTTGTAGATGGATTCCCTGTTCCTTTCACTACATACTAAATGGCATATACTCTTTCTTATTTTGGGAACCGATTTCATGCCGTTATGTAAGCTTGAAATAACTCATAATCAGTGTTTTATTATCGAACAGCGCCAGGGTAGCTTAATAGGGACTACGTATGTATGCTTGAGGCCATACATGTACCAATGTATCCTCGTAGTTTGTTCGTCTCGTTAGACCTATCCTCTCCTTAACTCGTTCAACTACCTGAATATCATGTGATGTAGAGGCATGGTCGCCCCTCAGGGGGATACAACTCTTGTATCTATGGGAATTAGCGCTCCCAGGGGGACTCTGTGAGGGCCCGAGCTAAGGGTTAGGTAGGCTTCCTTTTTGTTGAAATAAAATAGGTTTTTGTTCTGTTACGGACCATCTTTTTTCGGTTCACTGCTGTCCTGTTTTTCAGCTCCTATTACTTTCTTCTTCAACTTTTTCTTGTTTCATGAACTTCTTTCTTTGCTTACTGTTTCTGTGCACCTTGTGCATAGATTCCGCGTTCCCTCAACTCCATACTAAATGGTGCCTTCCTCCTTCCTCTCTTAGGACATCTTTGTCGTGGTTAAGGGAGGCTAAAACTTTCTTATATAATAATAATAATAAAGAGGCATGGTCGCTTCTGGGTTTAGTTATCTTATTTGTCGATTTTCTGTCTTTTGAGATAAGTTTATCATTTATGCCCTTCGAGAGAATACTCTTGCACAAAACCGTTACCTCTCGAGGAACTCTTCTGGGTTGGATAGCTTCTTTTCCTAGTCATTTTAGACTGCAAAGTGTTATCAATGCAACATGTAGATCGAAAACATACCGCAATTCAGTTCACGTTAAAGTTGCTCATACAGTGGCTTGAAATTAGCTCACCCCAAAGATCCAGAATATATTCATCAAAAAAGGACGAGAGCCTCAGTGTAGCTGACATTACTGGTAGGCTGGGCCGGGGTATGCTGCGGGCATGACCCTCAATGCTATGGGTATGGCGGTGCCCCGTCGGTCGTGCCCTGTCGCCTGATGAGCCGCGCAGGTCGTCAGTAAAGGCAAGGCCTGCCTTTTGCAGCGCTGGCTGTAGGAGCGTCGCTGGCGGCGCCCTCCGACCCGAACCTCGCGTGTGTGCGCTCCCGTGACCTGTGCCTGGTGCTGTGCCTGGGTGTAGGTATATTTTGGGTAGCGTTGTGCTAGAGAGCGCTGTTGGATTACAGTTACGCTGAGATCACCGCCTTTGTGCTACCTACGACGATGCAATGAACGTTAAGTAAATGATCATTCTCTTCAGTCATTTATAGCTGAGTAGAATTAATGGATACCCTTCCAACGAAGTACCAATGCAGAGCTTTGTTCTACTCCACCATGACGATATTGGTCTTAGAATTTCTCATTGAAGGAAGCGAAAATTGGACTTCTTTCAAAATAGGTCTTCCTACTATGTATCGGAAATACCCTAACTCTTTTTTAAAAGCTGATCAAAAGGAGCACATTTTGATCTTCACGACCGACGTGAATGAGCTATGTATGATTATTTTATTGCCTTCGAAGTGTTGGTAATATTGGTTTGTTCGCCCGCTGTGATGTGAGGCGTGAGGAGAAGGAACAAGGGGCTGAAGATTATGGTCGTGTGATGGAAAATTTTCATGAGATGATTGGTGATGTACTGCATAACGAGAAGTATATGTCACTAATAATAATAATAATA
The DNA here is from genome assembly GCA_014220935.1 of Platorchestia sp. MABIK. Classification (NCBI taxonomy): domain Eukaryota; kingdom Metazoa; phylum Arthropoda; class Malacostraca; order Amphipoda; family Talitridae; genus Platorchestia; species Platorchestia sp. MABIK. The sequence continues at coordinate 83,144 of JACJUY010000316.1, forward strand.
GTAATAATAATAATAATAATAGTAATAATAATAATGTTAGTAAATCGAAATTTTCTCTATGATAAATTTGTGCTGGTCTTTCAAAAGATTCATCTATATTGTATACCATACAGATGTTGACGTACATTTTAGTGAGCAGTTCATGAATTCATGCAGACGATTTTTTCTATGATTCCTTTAACTAATCTGGTCTTTAAGAAACTTGCTGGATGTTGTGCACAAAGTAGACTATGATAAACGACAAAGTTGAGCTTGCGAATTTTTTGAATTTTCTGAAATACTGATTTATTACCCTAACGATTTTGTTAATGAGAGGCGCAGCAAGTGACTTTTTTCCAATGATATCATCTTATCATAATGGAGCTTTACAAAAAAAAATACTTTCCTTATTTTTGTCCGAAATCGCCTTCCCCTTGCACCTAATGCGTTGCAAAAGGATGTCTTTGGCCATACAAACACAAGTACAAGCATTTAAAAAAACTGAAGTTCTTTCCAGAAAACGATGACTTTTTTTTTGAGTGTACTTCGGGATAAATTTGTTTTCCATTAGTATATACTGTGTTCACTGTGATCATTTGTTTAGCAACAATACGCATTAATGATGAGATCTCGGCGATCTTCATCGGTTGTGAAGAACTGTGGAAATCCCTGTCATTGAGATCTTCATCGGAAAATTCAAGGTCTTTGTCAGAGTTTGCGAACTTGTGGTACTAGTATGCGCGCAAAATATCGCTAACGAGTATCACGGTTGCTGGGCGGAAGGCGCCTGAAGAGAGACGGTACGGTACGCTGGTGGGCCGCTTTCCTGCATGGGCGGACTATGGCGAAGCCGTGCTTTTTGTTGTGCATTCTGCCGCGGCACCGTGGTGCTCCAAAAGTGTGCCATGCTATGCGCGACAAAGTGACAAGATTGTAATGCTATAACATTAAAATATGTCACCTGGCTACACGAGCTGAAACACGTGCATCTCCAGAGGATCGTGTGGATGAGGAGGATGACAGCGAGGCGCGGTGCATTTGTGCCGCGGCGTCGAGGTGCAGGGCGTGCCTACCCCCTGGAATGCCTGTTGGCTGCTCCCTCTGCCCAATAACACTACGATAAAACAAGCAAAACCCGTCGAATTGCCAGCATAAACACACGCTGCCTCAAGCTTGGACGGGATGCCAGCCGTGAATGAAAATGATCAGGGGGGAGAAGGCACCTCCTAATTTTTGAAATGAATTCAAGAATTTTTTCATTGCAGCCCTCGTTAATTGAGGAAAACGTGGTTAAGTGGTTTCAATATTAGTCACATTTATTGCGCTAGCACTGTATGATGTGAACTTGTAGGTTGCTTTGGTCAAGAGGGATAGGGGGCAACTAGACGTGAACTCGAGGTACTCATTCCTTCTTGTGTATTCAACTGCGCCCAGTAGCTTTTATGTTTTTTTGAGTCAATGGCTCAATTCAGATCAGATCAATAGTAGAGCGATAATAATTCTTCACTTGAAGCCGCATTTTTTTTATAAAATTCTAACGTGCCTAAAAGTTGATTTTGGTCAAGTTTTATTGGCTGTAACGCCCTTGGGGTGCGTGCGTGAACGGCCGGAGCCGTGCGCGGTCGGTGAGGTGCCGGCCGGAATGCAGGGGAGTTTGCCCAGGTTTGACGGCGCGAAGAGGCCGCTCCTGCGGCGCCAGTCTCATGGGCAGGTCCGCTGTAATGGGGGCTTGCGAGAGACGCTTCAATATCTGCGTGACATGGCTCTTCTGGCTGAGCAACTTTACTGCCATGCACTTCCAAGATCTATGATGATGCGCTTCGCAAGAGCTCCCAGCTCTATGTCTAGCGACGTCCTCTAATGTTCTACTCGTACTCACATTTATGTTCACCGCCACGACTGGAATTGCAGCTTGGTACAATTGGTAGGGTCCGCTCCGACACACGACTTGCTTTCCGGCAACGATTGCTGCTAGAGGTTGCTTCTCCTAAGACGTGAATTGGCTTAGGTGTTGTGTCCATGCTGCAGTCATTAATATCGTTAGCGTGTAGATTTCAGTAAAACTCTGTATCAGAGCTTATCAATTCAAAATTTTGTTGAAAGTTGATCGTTCTTTGTTTTCGGTACTCTTATCTTCAGGAATTAATCTGTTGAATTTTGTTAGTGAATTGGGAATCGTAATTTTTTCTTGTGCTTTAAAGTTGAATAGTTTTTCCACGTGTTTATCCTAAAGAGAATTTTCTGCTTCTAAGTGGTTTGTGTATATTTAATATTCGTATTAAGTTTTTCGAATGTTGATAAACGTGTTATGTATCACTACTGAAAACTATTTTATAATTGGTCTAGAACCAAAATTTCTGGTAAGACAAATGTAATTCAAATATTTTTGTGGTAAAATTTCTGGCTATTCAAATAATAATCGTCAGTATTGTGATTTGATCACAGAGCTAATTGTTCCTTGCTCACCCTTTCGTAATATTTTTATTATTTCTAGGACCGTGACCGTAGATGGTCTCACTTTTTGCTCAACCTTTTAATATTCATTTATTTCTATTGGAAATGTGCACTTCGTATCATGTAAAAAAGATTTCTTTTTTACAGTGCTTGCGAGTTGACTTTCGATTGGAATACTCGTTTCAAGATTTTTCAACGCACGTAATCTGACTCCTCAGAGAGATGCAAGTAATGTATCTGTAGAAGTTAGCACTCACAGGGGGAAGATGTGAGGTTCGAGCTGAAGGTCAAATAGATCTTCTTTTTATTGAAATAGAGTAGGTTTTTTGTCATGCTACGGAGATTTTATTTTATTTCACTACTGTCCTATTTTGAGCACCTATTACTTTCTTATTCAATTTTTATCATTTTTCATTAACTTTTTTCAATTTTGCTGTTTCTGAGCTCATGGTATGGGGACTCTACTAAATGGTGCCTTCCTCTTTTTTTTCTCGTGAAACACCTTCGTTGTGGTTAGGGAAGCTAAATTACCTTCTCGTCGAATCGCTCGAGATTCGTCTAAATGCACGCTCGAAGTTTTCGGCTTTTTATTTGATGTTTTGTAAAAAGTATGTCTTCCGTCATGGGATACAACCATTAACGAACTTGAACAATCGTTTAAATTTAAATGGTGTCGCAGTTTGACCGATTGCTTTATCCGCTTGAAGTCAAGTTCGAGAGTGTGATCCGTTCACATGGGGAGTTCACGAGCGAGCGTGGAGCGCCTGTCTGCTAGCTGGGTGCAGTAACCCGCAACGGTGTCGGGCGTCGCCACCCAACTAATGCCTCACAAAACCGTCTATTATGAGACACCACCATATTGGGGCCACACTACACATTATGAGAAGGCTCACGGATCAGGGGTAGCATACCATAGGGTTATCAGGGTTAAGCATGATGGTTTGCTTCGTCTCCAGGCTGTAGTGCTGCTTCAGACTTCTGAGGAATGTCAGGGCGGACACCTAGCAAGACGTCACCATGGGTCTTCCAATTTCACGATCATCGGATTCATTCCCAGAAAAATGTCAACGAACAAAAAAGCTAATGCGCTCTAAATTGCACTTACTTGAATAATGGGCATGTAAAACGAAGGCTACCAATTCAGTAGCACAAATTCAAGTACACTGTTACTGTAACAGCGCGTGCATGTGTGTCCTTTCTTTCATGTCCAAGATATTTGAAAAACTAAGGACAGTATAAGAACGGTTATCTTTCTTAGTACCAATAGTGATCCCCTCAGGGGGATACAACTGTTGTATCTATGGGAATTAGCGCTCCCAAGGGGACTATGTGAGGGCCTGAGCTAAGGGTTAGGTAGGCTTCCTTTTTGTTGAAATAAAATAGGTTTTTGTTCTGTTACGGACCATCTTTTTTCGGTTCACTGCTGTCCTGTTTTTCAGCTCCTACTACTTTCTTCTTCAACTTTTTCTTGTTTCAAGAACTTCTTTCTCATCTTACTGTTTCTATGCCAATTCTGCATAGATTCCACGTTCCCTTAACTCCATACTAAATGGTGCCTTCTTTCTTCCTCTCTTTGGATCTCATTTGTTGAGGATAGGGAGGCTTAAACTAATAATCTGATAATCTACCAATAATGAAGAGAAAATTCATATAACATATTTTGCTATTGGAATGGAACAATTTTCATGTTAGTGTTTGTAGGATAGTGAATTTGACTCCAGTGTTGATTAAATTGGCCTGAATGGTTCTTCATCTTGAGAAAGTCCGTGAAGTTACCGTTAGTGCGTGTAGATTATACGATGTCATGTATGATTTTAGACTTAGTGCTAGGAAGCAAAGAAATCGAGCAAAGTTTAAATCGTTCGTTTAAATATTTATCGAAAATATGTAAAGTCCTTTGGTGAAAACTACCCATTGTAGAATTAACCCCCACATTATATTTTAAATATTTCTGTGTTAAATAGGCATAAATAAAAGACTACGCAGGGATTTGATTTACCGTGAACCATGAGGTAACGTTAACATGAGTTGCTATAAAACGTGAGTGCGGGGTACGAACGAAGAGGACCGTGAGCGTGAGTGGCGAGCGTGCGCAATGGTGTGGGCTGTGCCACATTCCAGCGAGTGTAGGAGGGAGGAGCCCGTACGAGGCGTCCGTACAGCCTGCACCTCCGGCACACGCTCAGCGTGTGTAGTGTGCTCAGCGTGTGCTGCGTGTGTCGGCTCAGTAAGTAGGCTGGAGTCCTGTACGTCCACTTTGTGTGTGTGTGCTCTTGTGTTCGTAAGATAAGGTTGTGTGTGGTGACTAGAAGTTAGAGTTTGAGGGAGATGCCTTTTCCTACTGTGTTGGCTTGCTTTAAGATGCTAGCGAGGTATGCAGTTGAAGTCACGGGATCAATCTGAGTGTGTCCGCCCTGAGTGTGTAATGAAGGGTAATGTTACACTTTGGACGCCATTCAGTGTGCGTGCAGGCTGTTTCTTTTAATTACGTAGTAAAATTGGCTGCTAAGAAGGCTGTTTCAATTTGATCTGCTCCGCAAGGGCGTCTGACGTACTGTATTTGCTGCAACTCAAAAGTATGGTACTTACGTTCAAATTTCACGAGGCGTATAACTTGTGAAAAGAAAGCTTTGTGGTAACGGGGAAGCATTCTGACAATCTTCTACACCAATAATTACCGTAATGCGCACTATCACGTTGTTCAGAGCAGTGGCAATTTAAAAAAAGTATTTCCAGAAACAAATTATTTCCCAGGCGTTCGAAAATTCGACTTTTTTGTTCTTTAACTCATTAACCACAACACTCTTCGAATATGTTTGTAATCTAATTTGATCTCATTCACTGGCTCGACGAAACATTGTTTATCCTTTTTTGATGCATCTCAAATCAAGGTTTAAATGTATTCAATTATATCATTAGGGTAAATATTTTCATAAAAATTAAGAATTCGTCCAATAGCTGTAGTCTTTGTCACATTTTTTGTCTGTAATATCGTCTTTGCTAGAATTGCTATATAATGTTTTATTATTTATTTTCCTCGAAAGTTATTGTTATTTTTAGGAACCAGCAGTTTTGTTTTGGTGATTTCAGTTAATGAAATTCTTGGTGTTGCTTGAAATTGCTGATGAGTATGAATTGTAGTTATTTAAATGTTTTTTTGTGTTACATCTTAGTTTTGGGTGCATAAATAATTTTCGAGTGCGTCCCAATTGTTCATGTAACATTAGTTTTTTCGTTTCAATTTGTCGGAATCGTTCGCAATTACTATGATGGCTTTTAAATCTATCTTCGGTTTGAGCTTTTTTCAAACGAGTTCACGCACTGAACTAATCAGGGCTGGCTTGCTTCTGATACGGGGCACCACCTCCTTCCGTGATATATTTTTTTGGATCCAATCGTGAACAGTTGATTACAATGTATTCTGTGACTCATGCCTGCACTGCAGATGTTCTTTCAAACCCAAGAACTTTAGCTGTTCATGCCCCTTCTCTAATATTACCAGTTTAAATTCTGTGAGGTAATAAGCAAATTATCTCAACTTATGCTGCTTCCTGGAAAATGTACTGTGAATAAATGTACTGTGAATAATTCTCTTCACGTCATGTGAAGTTGCTTTGGACAAAAAAAGATTGGAAGTGCTGTTCAAGTCAATGCAGCAAAAATCAAAGTCCGCTCTGCAGTAATAGTACTGGGGTTCAAGAATATTAGAAGTGAAACTAAGGAAACGGCTCTTGATGGAACGAAATTTGCTGCATTTCAAAACTACCAAAAATTTTACAACGTCTTAGTTTGATTTTATTTGTGCTTTTAATAAATTGATCAGTTAAAATATTTGAATATTTAGCTCAAAACTTTTTGACATCAACTCTGAGTTTTCCCCGCCTGAGTCTAAAAATATAAATATACTTATCGTTTTCGATTGAGGATTTTTTAAGAGATTGGGATTATTATGGTCTCTGAATTAGTTCAGAACATGGCATACTGCCCCGTAAGGAAGCGATACAGATCTTTGCAAGTCTCTCCATTTAAAACCTCAAAGTTGAAGTCGCTCTCATTGAAGTGCCTCATGCGGCCACTTTGCAGCGTTCAAGCTTCGCCGACCTCTGCTTTCGGCCAACAATGCCAAGCTTCATTCATTGCAGCGCATCCCATTCATTGGGAGGCCATGACTGGAGCCCGTGCAAATGTTGCTTGCAGCCCCACTGATAACAGAACAGGTCTGGACTCCGACTCCGCTGTGCAGCACTCCTCCTCTGCGACGACCTCCTTCGCAGCCCGAGTTGCTTTCCTGCTTCAAACATCGTGAGCGCTCTTGACGTTATTTTCGAGAATTTCTTAACCATAAAAGACTGATTTGATACAAGAAACTTCAAGGTTCCGTCTTTGAAGTCAGACGTGTCGAATAGCGTTCTGTTGCATCGAGATGGTCAGTTTAATGTTTATGAGGACTTCTAGAGCGTTGCATAAAAACGCTGTCGTTCATAAACAAAAAACATACATTTTTATGGCCTTGTTCTCGCTGCTGCTTTGCTAGTTTCTTCTCCTATGCGTCTCGACTGAACGTGGGGATGACAGATAACCGCTCATGTGGTTATTTCAAACATTTAATGCCATGCGGTCTTTTTTGTTCTATTGCAAAGAGTGAAGAGAGTACGTCGCTTGTAACTTGGTTGTATTTCAGAATGACCTCCGAATTGCAGTGACCGGCCTTTCGTCGTAAAATTATTTGAATATGATTTTAATTCACCATAAAATTCTTCTTTGATGTGTAAAAATTTTTGTGGAAATTTGTTTTATTTGCTATTCTTGTTGATTTTTTGTGTTTACCTCAGCAGCTTCATGGTAGTGTTTGACTTTTTTGTTAACGTGAGTTTAATGATAAAATAGTGGCACTATGTTGAACCTCATACACACAAACCGTGTACCGTATTTTCAAAGATTCTGACGTTCAAAGAACAGTTATTGATAATGAAATTAGGCTGATGTATATTTTAGACCTAGATACCAACTAGAATCAATTTGCAGACGTTTTTAAATTGTGAAGTTCGGCACTGAGAGCGTATTGCGTATGACAGGTTTCAAAGAGTTTAGTATTTTTAGAGATGGGTACAAAAAGTCTGATTAAATCGTCGTATACAAATAATAAATAATGGAAAAGTCTTCAGCAATCGTGAAGGTCATCCATTAGCGTTAGAATGAGAAATTCTCGAGGACGCTTAGTAAACGCTTTGGTTTGCATTTGCTCCTATGAAGCAAAAGATAAATAACTTTTTCAGACATTTCATCAATAAATTTCTTGTCAGTATCCTACTTAGTGTCAAAACTCTCAGTAAAATTTCGTTTGGTTAAAAAACAGATCATTAAGCGTATCTCTAGTTTTTTATACTCAAGGATAAATTCCCATGGAATTTGCCACCTCCTTTAGCAGCGATGATGAAGTATGGTGCCTTTCACCCTACGGAGATAGATGATCCTAGTGAGCACGTCCTGCTCAGAAGTAGAAGGTTACGCTGAAGTCCTACTCTTGCTCCCCTGAAGTCCTACTCTAGCTCCCCTGAAGTCCTTCTCTTGCTCCCCTGAAGTCCTTCTCTTGCTCCCCTGAAGTCCTTCTCTTGCTCCCCTGAAGTCCTTCTCTTGCTCCCCTGAAGTCCTTCTCTTGCTCCCCTGAAGTCCTACTATTGCTCCCCTGAAGTAAGAAGGTCACCGCGCCGCTCCAACTCGCGTGCAAGAAGCGACGGCCACCCACGCAGCAGCGCTCGGCCGGTCGAGGCAGGCAGATAGCCTGCCCCCGGTGATGCCAAGGTGTGAAGCCTGTGAATTATCGCCTGCATTTTTAGCACGTACTTGCTGGCCACAGCATTTCAGCTTCTCATATTACGCTTCTTGAATACATTTGTGAGTGTATTCAAATCTCGCGCAATTTGCATTGTACAGCCTGGGTAACATTAGAAGTCGATTGGTTGCGAAACCAACTGCGACTGAACGTATATCTATCATAGGTTCTTTAACAAACTTCGAGGTTTTGTGTAATGTATCGATCTCTTGATCATGTTCGATTTAATCAACAAAAATATGACGTGAATCATTTTTCTTTTATTTTATACTTTGTCGCCATTCATCGCAACAGACGCAGGACTTCGCTTCAGCAACAACAAACCTTTTTCTTGGTTCTAAAAACCGCATAATTTTTGCCTCTCTTGTGTTTTTTTGAGATGCCCTGTCTCATGCAGCGTCTGTGTATAATTTCTTTGACTGGGGTAATGTCCAATTTCTTCCATGCAGAGCGGCCATAACAATTCTCTTATTTGGCCGTGGACGGGGCACTCCTGCTTGCGCTACAGTGACCAGTTCACGGAGTCTATGTCCTCATTAAATTGAGTCCTGTTCTCCCCCGTGCGTAGGCCACGCCGTTATACAAATGACGCTTGTGACTGCCTAGCGCTCTCAGCAACTTCAACGTAAAATACAAATCAGAATTATTAGAATGACAAACAGACCTTGAGAGAACGATATCGTTCGCGTGGTACAACACGTGGCTACGGTTGAATACATTTCTTTCAGTTTAATTTGAAATTTTACCAATAAGACCATGTTGGGGAATACTTGCCATTCATGGACCTAAAGTATAAATGCAAATTTTGCTGGATTTTAAGTAACTATTCTACAATATGAGCTGTCAACTTCGAAACCAAACAACCGTTTTTTTCACTGTGCTTTTGAAGACTCCTTTCACGATTTCTTTCGAATCAAAGGGACGAATTTTTCAAGTAATGAATTCCAAAAGTTGTCTCCACATCATCAACTTCATCATCACTGACATCCTTTAAAAACTATTTTTGCGCAACTGCATTTAATCGTGAATACTCAATGATCAGGGGCAATTTGAATGCAAGTTACTCATCTGTTACTTTTGACCTTCTCTCATCCATTAGGGCAGGTGGGCGCACAAGCACACAGGCCGAGTAGGCGTATCTCGCAACGATGTACTCCCAACAAATAGGCTTGGGTATTCCGAGTGTTATCGCGCGCGTGTGTGTAGCTCTGAACAAACAGTCAAGTCGGCTCCAGACGCAGCGAGCTTCACTGCAGCATGCATTGCGCATGAAATACTTCACTGAGAACATCAAAATATACAAGAAATGTGTGTTGGAGATGGAGTTACGGACAGTAAGGCGTTGTGATGAGTACTGTGAGAGGACAGACTTCACACTTTGTTCATCGGTGCCATCAAATTCAAAAAGTTATGAGAACAATCTTGTCTTCCTCAAGCGACTTATGGAGACATGATATAATTCGGACAATTTCGTAGTTACAATAACCTTCAATTTAACCGCTCGCGCTGGTAAAAATTCCGTGAGTATGCAACCTGTTGTATTAATAGGTTTTAAATATCAACGGAGATCTATGGATGGAAATTGAATATCGTCCAATAGAGATTGGAGACTAACTTCCAGTTGCTTCACATGTTGTCTCCGAAGTGGTACATATGTGTACCACTAAGTAAATTGTTCATTTACGTACCGAAGTATACAAATAACATTTCAACTATTTTGCTACCTTTTCCGAAATAAATTTTAGAGTAAGAGGTAACACATTATGGTTCAATTGTATTCTTTACACTTTTCAAGAAGGGTAAAAATGTACTAGAGCAGAAAAACCGTTTTTTTTTTCAAAACGACTTCTAGCCTGACCAAACTGACCGTAAGCAACCGCACAATCGTAGTCAACGTGTTAATAGCTCTTCGTTGCGCAGTGTATCAATGATGATACATTCCACTCAGGAGAATACAGCTATTGTCGCTATGGGAATTAGTTCTCCTTAGGGGAAAATGTGAAATGCCAAGTTGAAGGTTTGGTAGATTTTTGTTTTGTTACTGACCATATTTTATTGACAGCTCTTATTTTTTCAGCATTTATCCCGTTCTTTTTCAACTTTTATCTGGTTTCATAATTTTTTTTAACCTTCTGTTTCTATGGGCAGGCATAATTTTCTTAATTGAAAAGTAAATAATACCTCAAGCTTCCTTTTTTTTGGAACACTTTTGTTGTTGCAAGGGACTTGTGAACTATTTTACAATCTGATGCTATGTTTTGTTATGGTTCACTTTATTGAATTGGAAAATTTTCTTATATAGGAATTATATAAGAATAATTTTGATTTAACATCGAAAACTGAGTGCACACTTACATAGCTGCTTTGATGTCTCCGAGTTATCGATCATCATTTAGCCTTCTTGCTAACGCTATTTTCATCATTCCTATCTGAATCTCGTGATGTATAACATGGTGTCCTAGTAACTTGATTCGCTAAATTTGTTAACTCAAGTTGAACTGCTCAATTACAGCTTAGATATAAAAATTTTACTGTCAAAAGGATTAATTTATCATAAATTTATGAAACTTTTGGCTACGCTCCTATGAGACTAAAAATTTCTATGGTCAAATTGAGACTCGGGGAAAATGTGTCAGTTGACAATATATTTCTAGTTTTCTTTGTTGGATGAAAATTCAATGCTAGAATACCTGAATAGTGGGCGTCTTGTAACTCATGGCATTGCTTTTACATTCAGTGCTGCTGGCGCTCCTCATGCAATGCGGAGGAATACAAATCACGTCCTTTACATTTCGCATTTGCTGTTGTTGCAGCCACTGCTGTCTTTTTAACTACTGTTGTACTCCTTGTTTCTAATGCTATTTATTACTTGTGTCATCGTTTCTGTGAAAATTCTCCGTTTTTGTCACTTTTGTTATTGGAACTGATAGTTCACAACTGATTTTCCAATTTTTCCTACTTTTGCCGAAGCTGCTGGAGACATTGCCAGGTTGACCTTTTACCGGGCCAAATTTCGGCGAATTTGTCAGTCGTGAAATAAAATTTAAATGTAACAGAGCACTGTGGCAATTGTAGAGGGTTGCCAGTTGCTTAGAGGCCAATGGCTTAGTTGTACTTGGTAGAAGCTAAGTTGACAATTTGGGCCAGAAATTGGCCAATCTGGCAACTATGCCTCGTACGCGCACAACCGCGGCGGTACTGCGCGAACCGTCAAGTGTTATGAAGAGTACGGGAAGAGGACAGACTTCTCACTTTCAGTTCATAGGTGTAAATAAATTTTAAAGTTCCAAAAAGAATCTTGCCGTTCTCATACGACTTGTGGGTGGAAGAACAGATTAGCTAGAAATTGGCCAATCTGGCAACTTGCCTGGGAGTCGCACAACCGCGGCGGCACTGCGCCAGCAAATGAATGGCCGAGGCTCAATGACTCATTCACGGTGCTGTCGAATGGTGCCTGCAAAAACCTGCTCCACCTGGCGTAGGTCGGTTATGGCCTTTCCTTGCAATGCTGCGGGTCCGTTCTTTGCAGAGGAAACGGTGCGTGTTACATCAATTGCTTGGTTTTTAAGGTGTCGCTTTCTTTCTTATTCGCAATTTTTTCAGCTTTCTAGATTATCTGAACAAATGCATAAATGAGAAATATTATTTATGGGAGCAGAATGTATTTTTTTTTGCAATGTTATTATTTTTATACTAAGTTCTACCTACGTATTTTTGTAATTGAAATGAACACTAATTTTAGCTATCAATCTAAAATTAGTTTTCCACTTTTTTGATTTCAAATCAACCATTTTCATTCTCACTAAATAAAGTAAAGATACGAAAATCACATCTGCAGCATTGTCGGTATTGAGACCTTCATGCGTCATTGAACATCATTGTCCAGTTCCAAAAGAGTAAATTTATCACTTGTTCCCTGCTCAAACTTCTAGTTTCCCTCAGCCTGTCTGTGAACGGCATTCGATTACAATACACTGGACTAACGTTGAACGTAAAAAAACGCGAAGCGAAAGTTATTAGTATTTTTTTTCAACGATACGTTACTTTGATTGGGAAAACGTTTTTGTTCGGACATTTAACGTGAGTGATAATTACGTGTATAGTTACCCCATCCAAATCAAATTCCACCTCACATCCTGAAAACCTTCAGTGCTTTGACCTCTGTAACAAATGATCTAATCATTAGTTTTGGAATATCATTACGTGATTTACGAAAATCGCTTATCGCTTCACTTCACATGCCCCTGTGTCGCTGATTGCAGTAGTGCATGGATCACTCTTCGACTCCGTCATTGCAGTCTCCTGATGGCATCTCTTGCCCCAAAATTAGGATACGCTAATAGTTTCTTCTCTGTAATGGGGATGCGTTATTAATTTATTTCCCTTAATTGATAGCATGCTGTATTAATGTCTTCTCTATAATCAGGGTACTTTGTTGACTATTTCCCGTAATCAGGGTACTTCGTTGACTATTTCCCGTGATCAAAGGACCTTATTAACTATTTCTCGTGGTCATGGTACCTTGTTTATTACGTCTCGTAATCAGGATACGCTAGTAATTTTCTCCGTTACTTTCTGACCTGCTCCCGATATTTTCCTCCTGAACTGGACCGTGCGCTCGACATCAAATTGGCCATTACCTGGGTGCGTTCCTCCGATTTCCTTCACCCGTACCTAGGCCACGTCTCTCGGATGTACCCTCCGTCCCCCCGTGTTGCTCCGTTCTATGGTGCTTATGCCCCCCAATTATGTTGGTGCACTCCGCCCCCCATTCATAGTGCACCATATTAGCCCTCCGTCGCCCACGCCAGGCCCTGGAATGCCCTGTGCTGCTTCCTTTACCTCTCTCCCTCGGCTCCTTGTCAAGCTTCTTCTTTCTCCTTTCCAAATTTCTCCACTTCTTGATTCAAATGGATTTTTGGCGATTGATTTTATTTTACTTGTCATTATTCTTTTTGCCATCTTTCGAATTTTTGTTGACTACTCAATGTTGTTTTTAATTTTATTCTTTTGATGAATAAAATATTATTAAAATTTATTTTAATAAAAAAATTAAAAAAAATAAAAAAAAAATTAAAAAAATATTCAAAATTTATTTAAAAAAATTAAAAAAAATTTCGCTGCGTACCTGATCGTTTGTGTTGGTATTGATGCGTGTTAGTTCAGTGCTAGCTTTTTTCTTGCCTGATATCTACGCTGTCTCTCGTGCTACGTATACATCATTCGGCTACATAAAGAATTTACTTCTCTTCTAAAGTAGCTTTCCTTCACTCGTTCTCCAAGTTTTTGACCTGCTTCTGTCGAATCTTTCCTTTCAGCTCTGATATTTTTGTACAGATATCACGCAATGCACTTGTGCTAAAGCTTTTTTCAGCATTCATCCGTTTTTTTCTTTCTTCATACTACGTACTTCAGTTGCTCCGTTGACGCATAGACGTGTGCCTCCGTCTTTATAGAGGGGTTTGTGTGCTAGGTTTTCTGTCCTCACCTACACTCCTAGACGTCTCAGTTGGCGTGAGAGCTTAGAGGGTTCCTAGAACTTAGATCCATGATATGCGTTTGGCAGCTTTGCTCTATTGTGCTCGGAATATGTAAGTTTCTGTTACAAGTTACGGCCATCACTTAAGAGTGGAACGTAGCTCTGATAGTTGGGCCTTTCACGCCTAGTTGCGTGTATCTAATGATAATTGATTGAGGAGACAAATTATTACGCCAAACCTTAGAGTTTGAATAGAAGGCCTGCTCATAATATTTACCGCTGGATAACCACTTTCACAGGTAGACAGTTGGTTTAAGACTGGTCATAATGATAGGGTGCTGCGTTGAGCTAATGGATGCAGGTGTGAACGGTCCTTCTAATGCTCTGTAATTTTTGGCTGCGCACCGTTTTTTAGCCACTCAATGGAGGCTGTTCTCAACAGGTGCACTATTTTCAGACACTGAATAGTGTGTATCTGTAAGTGCCGGAACCTGCGGTGAAAGCACGATCGGGTACATTGGAGCATTGATGAATTTCCGTGAGTTGCTTGGAGCATTGCTTACTGGCGACTCGCCGCTGGTATTTCCGACACAATAGGTACACTTACAGCAGCCTCTGTGCAGCGTCATCTCCAGGTACGAGCATGAGACCAAATAATTTCAGACTGTAATTGTGATTCACGTCATCGATTGGCTTACTGAGGAATTAAAGGACTATTCCTGTAGACTATGTTGTAACATTCCGTGGTAGATAGCTTAATCTTATAAAGAAGGTGGATGGATTGTTCATTGAAAATAAGTTAATTTTCTAAAGTTTAAAAAATTTTCCCCGCTGTTGGAATTGTTGGCCGCGGTAAGAGAGTTTTTATCTTTTTTTCGTTATTCAGGAAGAGTTTTTAGAATTTGAAATTTTGTGTGTCTCTAACTACCATTTTGATTTCCCCTGCAAATTGACGTCATTCTTTATTGAGAACAAACCGAGTTGAGTTCAAATTTCAAGTACGAAGTCCAAGTGCGTCTGTGCATTCACGCTCACGTTCTGAGCTCGGTGACTGAACACACCTGGAAATTTTCATGGGGCTCGATGATTATTGTGGCTATTGTGGTAATGTTTCCGGCATGGCGTCGTGTAGCGCACACGGCCGCGGCGTGTCATCAAGTCACGCAGGTAAATCAGCCGTCGCGACTCACGGGCATTTCCAGCTTTCGTCGCCCCTATCGCCTAATTCGGCAGTAATTGCCGCCCGTGCCGCCCTCCCTCCTCGCATGCACACACGACGTCTACAACGCTCACAGATCCTCTTCTACCTCAGCAAACAACTGGTCACAGTCTGTGTTTCACCTCAGCTAGTCTCTTCTCCCTTTGAATACAAGTGTGTCCAACTTTTCACTCACCTCGCTGCAATATTTTTTTCGGATGTTAAGCACTCTGTTGCTTTTTTATGTAGTTTCAAGCTGTTTTCTATCCCTCTTGCGTTGATTTTAGAAGCTGTCTGTAGTTCAGATTTTTATTGCCATTAACTCTTCTATCAGCTATAAGCTTGGCATTCTCGATTTCGAGTCTCGTTCACTTCTGGAGTCCTATTAGTTAACTGTTTTCTTATTTGAGGTTTAACTTGAAAATATTTGTTCGTTCGATCTAAAAATGAGGATAGTTGTATTGCTGAGTTGCCTATTGATTCGGAATAAATTCTTGCTTGCTATATCAGTTTAAGTAAAATTTTTGCTTAATTACTGTACATTTACGTATGTTCGTGCCAGCCAATGTTGGTTCACCTTCTTAATAGACTCTGATAGATGGTTTTCAATTCTCATATTATCTATTGAAAATAGCTGCTGGTGTATCTCGGTAGAAAATACGGATTTTTCGTAAAAGTTACCACAAATATCCATTTACTATAGTCTGATCAAATTAAATACTTTTGTATTGTCAATCCTTGGTTTCTCCGCATTAGTTCTTCTAACATAGATAACTGCGCTGTGAACATTGAACGCACTTTGTCGTACCAATTTCTGCAGGATTATCAAACGATCATTTCTCTTCACTTTCTGTTTTTCTCTTAGTCTTTCTTTTGTAAATTAATTCTTGTGTTCGTTAATCCCCCAGTTCTATCCTTAGCCAATTTTCATCCTTCGGAATGATGGTTCCTCGGCGAGTTCCATCCGTTCGAAGCATTTATCCCTCATTGAGTGTCTGTCGTGTGAGGTGCAAGGGCCACTCAAAGCTGTGTGCTCGTATCCCTCATTGAGTGTCCCTCAGTATGGTAGGGGCGCAATTAGTTCCCGTCGCGCTGCATTATCGGCTGTGGTCAAGGAACTCTCCTTTTCTGCTCCCGAAGGCAACATGAAAGAGAATGGAGTAGACCACCTCGATAAACCAATCAATTTCAGCGTCTATAGAGAAACATTCAACTAATAATTCACTTGGGACAGGATGTGCTGGAGTTGTTTGTTTACTGAATGCAATGCGTTTCCTTCGCATTGCCCATACGTACGCTTGTTTTGAATAATTTCGTAGAAACTTCATTGAAATTTGAATTTTGTTTATAAATATTCAGTCTGTTTCACTTCATGGAATCTAATTTTTGGTAGGAATTTACAAGACGTTAACGCGGTTAATCCATGTTAAGTAGACCCGAGCTCGTGTTCAACCTTGCTTTACGAAAATCTAATTCTTCATAAAAGCGTTGACTCTTAGATGAAAGCAGCGCACGAGAGGAATCGAGGCACTAAAGCGAGAGTAAGAAAGATTTTAACGGTTGTTCATTCAAGTTCATTTTCGAATTTTGTTGCTTACGGAAAGTGCCAATAATACGTTTTTTCATTTTTTTTACACCAATAATATTGCCAATTTATCAGTTCACAGGAGCGCACTGAAGGTTGTTATCATGAGTATTTTTTTTCCGAAATCTCAGTGCTCCGATCGAGGGATGAAG
Organism: Platorchestia sp. MABIK; assembly: GCA_014220935.1. Taxonomy (NCBI): domain Eukaryota; kingdom Metazoa; phylum Arthropoda; class Malacostraca; order Amphipoda; family Talitridae; genus Platorchestia; species Platorchestia sp. MABIK. The sequence goes on from JACJUY010000316.1 coordinate 99,824, forward strand.
CATTTCTTCACGAATGTCGCCAATGTGGCGATTTCATAAGCAAATTTTTGCGCATGTGAGCTACTAACCATGTAGACACTATCGTGGGGATATTGTTTAAGCGTGTGCATTTGTAAATTCGCTGTCATGTACATTATATAAGCAATACATGTATACTTATTTAATGCGACTAAGCTCTATTTAGTCTTAGTTTATAAATGAGGACTCTCGAATTTATTTCAAATATAGTATTTCTGAGCTGATCTGTGCCGTATCTTAACGAAGATGGAGGAAGGCAGTCGTTGTCAGGCTCCCTCAGATTGAAGCTCGAGTCTTCGTTCGCTTCGCATCTATGGTTTTTACTTTATTTTGTCATGGGACCAAGCGAAGTTTTGCGGAGCTCGCGTCGCTTCTTAAATCCCTTAAATATGTTCTTTAATTCTGGGATCAAGCTTAATCCAATGATCTCGCAGATACGTCGCTGCTTCAGCCAGCATTCAGATCAGCGCGTCTAAAATTAAAACTTGCAGGGCATTCTTCGAATTCACTCACACGTGTACACCATTTAACTCACAAACTCGGGCTTCTTTTCTGACCTTTGAAGCTTTAATTAATTATAGGAACATTGGTCTGTGTTGCATCAAATCAATAGTTTCGCTTATTTTTGCGAATGCATAGTGCATGTGAAAATGAGGCATTTAATATAGGAAATAAAAATGTGAACGAAATTCGTTGGCATTTTAACTGAACATGCTTAGTATGCCCGAAAGCGAGAACCAAATGAATTACTGCAACATATATGAAAAAAGTTTACAAAAACTCATACAATAAATTCAATGTTTTGTTTAATCTTTTGTCATTGAAAGACTCAATTTTTGTGTCCGTGTTTGGCTTACTTCCAATTAAGTCATGTTTCAAAGTGAGGTGGAGAATAAAGAGCTTTATTTGTACGATCACTTCGAACATCTCTGTGATTCTCAAGTTTTGTACTTCGGGGATTTGACCCACGTGGTAATGAAAATCGGTAGAGGGCGAAAAATTTTGTTTAGGAATTTCGAGTGAAATTATTCGGTCGTGTGAAATTTTTCACAACATTTAGACAATTTCCTACTTTTTCATGCACATTGCAGATTAATTCTCAGTTACGGCTATAAATTACGGATGTCTTGCATTTTATACTGATGCTCTGATATGCTTCTGAAAATATTCTCACTGAAATTAAAGCTTAGTTTTAAAATTTGTGAAATTTGAGTTTTTGGACTGTTGCAGCTCGACAGCACAACAAAAAATGGTTATTGAAAAAACCTTAACAACATGTTATTCGTATATAAATGTACATTGGAAAACTTTTTCATATTTTTGTCCCCGCTAGAGTTTTCGGTACACAGAACTTGCTTTGTACTACCGTGTACTGAATGGAAGCAAACGCTGAGTTATAAGTTGTGAGGAGTAATCGCTTTAGTGAAGTCATGTTTTCGATTGGAGTATTTCACCTTTGATTTGGACAGCGTCCAATATTTACGAGGTCAAAAAAGAAAAAAAATCCTGGAACGGTTTCTGAAGCTTGCGGGTGTAAGTATTGTTTTATTGTCGTTAGTTTTGTTGTTTTAAATTTTAGTTTTATTTATGTTAATGTAGCCGCCGTTTTCCATATTTTAAGAACTGAATCATTTGAAAGAGGCTTATATCTCGAAAGTGTCGTGTGATGAAAGGGTCTCGACTTGCTGCCAGTGGCGACTTTACTAGCTTGGCTTCAGAGCGCGTGAAGCGTGTGCGTGTGTGTTTGCAGATTTATCTTTTCGTGGACTCACATCAATTGAAAAGAATTCTTTTACTGAAATGGTCTTAAACGTTTTAAGGGTTTGCTTTTAAAATAGCATTTTCTTTTATCTATGTCACTTTTATCACATAATGCATCATTTTCTTTTTGCCACTGTCTTTTACGAAGATTTTATCAAGTTATAAGTGCCTTTCTTTTATTACCTCTGTCTTTTAGCATAACTCAGTGTAAGATCAGACTGCCAAAATGTCTCTGCAGAGGAAATATGGAATTTGATGGGATTATTCTCTTGATTCTGTAAATAGAAACTATTGGCGCATCGCTTCATTTGTGAACTTCGTATCCGGATGGGAAAAACAACATTCGCTAACTTTATTGGTCGATAATATTTTAGGATCGTCCCGGATTTATTGAGCCTGATGCTGACACTGCACGCATTTACATTTTCAGTCCCTGTGTCCAAATGCTGGTCATAGTTCAAACTTCTCCTAGAAAAATTACCCTATAGTTCAAAAAAATTGATCGGAATGATTTAGAATTTTTTTAACACTTTGAACATCAGATGTTGATCTAAATACAGTCTTTCAGAATACAGCTACTTTGAACGTGGTTTGTATTTTCAAAAAATTTTTCAATGGGTTTCTTTTGTTCCATGAAAATTAAACTGTTCAGTGAATCGACAGTGCCAAAGTTTCAATTATTGCACTGTCCATCCCCCTCAGGGGGATACAACTGTTGTATCTATGGGAATTAGCGCTCCCAGGGGGACTATGTGAGGGCCCGAGCTAAGGGTTAGGTAGGCTTCCTTTTTGTTGAAATAAAATAGGTTTTTGTTCTGTTACGGACCATCTTTTTTCGGTTCAATGCTGTCCTGTTTTTTCAACACCTACTACTTTCTTCTTCAACTTTGATCTTGTTTCATAAATTTCTTTCTCATCTTACTGTTTCTATGCCCTTTCTGCATAGATTCCACGTTCCCTAAACTCCATACTAAATGGTGCCTTCCTCCTTCCTCTCTTTGGATCGCCTTTGTAGCGGATAGGGAGGCTGAAACTAACTAATAATCTAATCTAATCTAATCTAATCTGCACTGTCCATCATTCTTCATTTTACATGCACACGTATGAACAGTTTGCTTTCAATGTTGGATTATTTGAAATTTAGAATCATTTTGAAAATATGCCTCGTTAAAAACTAAGCATATAATGCTGAAGATCATCAATACTTTATTGTGGAGAGTTTCCCCAAGTACAAATATCCCTGAAAATCATGAATTAAGCCCCTCAGGGGGATACAACTATTGTATCTATGGGAATAAGCACTCCCAGGGGGACAATGTGAGGGCCCGAGCTAAAGGTTAGGTAGGCTTTCTTTTTGTTAAAATAACATAGGTTGTTGTTTTGTTACGGACCAACTTTCTTTCGGTTCACTGCTATCCTGTTTTTTCAACACCTACTTCTTTCTTCTTCAACTTTGATCTTGTTTCATGACCTTCTTTCTCATCTTTCTGTTTCTGTGCCCTTTCTCCATAGATTCCACGTTCCCTAAGCTCCATACTAAATGGTGCCTTCTTCCTTCCTCTCTTTGGATCTCATTTGTTGAGGATAGGGAGGCTTAAACTAACTAATAATCTAATCATGAATTAAATCCCGGGCTTACGAATTAATTCTGCCACTTGCTCATTGCTCTAAATGATATCTTGTGATAGGACTTCCTGTTCCAAAAGTTGTTGTGATTGCGCATGCTACAAAGAAACACTTTTCGAACGTGGCATGATCAGGACAGAACCGCCTGTCGCGCACCTCCCCTCAACAGCTGGACTGGCGGCGCTATAGAGCGAGATCGTGTGGCTGACAGGTACTGAGTCTCCAGCACAGCTCTCCACAGAAATGTTGATAAAAGCATAATACCCTTTAACGCTGGTCCGTTGTGAATGCTAGTAGGTATAACAATCTCTATTGATATTGGCCTGCTCTGGGGAAAGGATTCGGACAGAAAAAGTGGAGGTCCAATGCAATGTGCGTCTAGGTCCGGCGACGTTATTTAATGGGAGAAATTCATTGGAGTTGTCCGTGGCAGGCTTACGTATAGTGAAAGGTACAGAAAGGATAATCCATCCTTCAATGAATTTGATGAAGTCAACTTGATGCTCTCTCAGAATCTGTAACAGCATACGCAAACAATTTTTTTAACACTTGTTTTCATGATGAAAGTCATTAACCATTAGGAACTGTATCACATTATTCCTCTAGAAATAGGGGAGCTTTGGAAAATAATGGTCACTAAGTCACTTTCGAATCCATTGAATAGTGAGTTTATAATATTTTTTCAAGCGTCCATGATTTTTTGTGGCCATTCAATACACTACTTAGCTGTTTAATAACACATTACTGCTAAGTTTAACCCTTGAAATGTCTATTGCTTGAATTACCAACGTTGGACTTCAAGAGATAATTCGACTTCATCTCTGCTTGGATCTTTTGGCGGTGTTTTCTACAATTTATGTCATCAAATATAGAATATATCAGTTATATTCTGGGTAAGTAAACACTCAATACATGATTTCATATTCATGTCTGCCAATAAATTGGTGATAAAGTTTTATGTTTACGTTACTAGTGTTCGTAGTCTCATCCGCATCATATTTGAAATATTGAACTTTCCCGAGCTGAGCTGAGATTCTGAGGAGGTTATGGGAGCAGGGCCGCCGAGACGAGCGCGTGCGGGCGCTTGACTCGTCCTAGATTAATGGCGCCTCGGCCGGGCGCGCGATTGATTACTTTCAGTGCGTGCGATGTGACCCCGAGCGTTCAGCAGCTTCTTGGTCGCTGCCTCTGCAGCCACAGCCTCGTGTGTCACCAGTTCGCCAGAAATACAGCGAAAATTGTATGCTCGAAATCTTACCCTGGTTTGAAGCATCGTGCCCTCTTGTAGTGCGAAGTTACTCAATTGCACGTTGAAAATTTTTAAAACTTTAAACTATGCAAATTTTGAACATTTTATTTTCATTTTGAGAGGATGTCAGCGTGCATGCTAGCTTTGTAAGTCTGGATATTTAAGTTATTAGAAATATTTAATGTTATCTGAGAACGTTGGGGAAAAAACGCAAGATGACCAAATTTGAATAACCATATACGAGTATATATAACGTATGAGGGAGGCAGAACGTTGCCGCATCTCGATCAAGTATATTTGTTTGAAATATGGCACGACCGGTCTTGCTGAGGGAAGATGTGAGGTTCAGAGCTAAAGGTTAGGTAGACCATTTTTCTGTGGCAAAAATCTTTTTTTTTTGTATGACCTTTTTGTCGGTTCACTGCTGTCCTTAATTTCTACACCTATTACTTTCTTCTTCGATTTTCATCACGTTTCATAAGCTTCTTTCTCAATTTTGCTGTTTTGCAAATACTCCACGTGCATAGATTCACGGTTTCCTTAATTCTACAGTAAATGTTGCAGTCCTCTTTCCTATCTCGGGAACACCTTTGATGTGGTTAGGGAGGCTTAAAATAACCTAAAATCGAATCCCTGGACTTTCTAATTGATGGATGTATTGGAATAGAAACTGCAAAAATGAAATAAGAACAGATACTTCACAAATGTTATTTTCAAACAAATGAACTCCTCCATGAAGAGCTTTGCAGTACTACAGGAGTAATTTTTTAAAGATTTTGTTTGGAGAGCATTTGGTCTCTTATTATGCATGAGGATCGATTCTCCTGAACTGCAGTTTTTTTCTTTCTCGCAGCGTTTTATTCTGTTGATCAGTCTAGAATGATAGTGCTGTAATACAAGAGGCGTATCGCGCGTCTCTCAACGGGCTTTTAAGATTCTTCTTATTTTATTTCTGAACTGCCAGCTTTGTAACTGAGCGATACTGCAAACCTATATTGCCCTGAAATATTTTCTTTCATCCATTCTCGAAAAACTTTGCGAGAAACAATGATTGAATTTTCAATAACTACAGCATAATCTCTGATGTCTCATCAGTACGTGATGGAAGCTCTGACATCCCAAGACCGCTACACAGTCACCAATAGTTGGACGTGACTTGCCTAAGTTTCGATGCGATGTAACGTCTAGTCGAGCTGGTTGCTGTAAGCGTTCTGGCCATTACGGTCCCCTCTTCGGCCGATTTATTGACGATTCTGGTTACTGATGAATACCGTATGAAGGGAACAAGCGCATTACTCAGCTTAGAAAATGTTGGCTCTCGACTGCCCTTACTCGGTTCAATGTTTAGGAAAGCTTGATGGGAGTAAGATTTGATCAGATCTGCGATTTGAGTTTCGTGTAACGCAATGGCTAGTTTTCATTGCTTCGCACGTATTAATTTGATTGTTCAATTGCGAAGAAATTGTAACAATTTACGTTTGATTTACGTTTCCCTCAAAATAAAAATGCAAAAGTTAAAACTGCTACATATCTAGGGTCCCGTGATGGATGCAATAACATGCACGTATCAGTTCAACACTGGGTAGGCCATGAAACCAACATCATATGAGCCTGTCAATGGTTGAGTGTAAACATCTCTTAGTTTGTCTTCTAACTGGCACGTGCATCGTGTTGCTCTCAGCCGCGGCAGTCGTCCGTCAGTGATCATTTTTCTCCATGATGAACGAGGGCAAATATCGATGCCAGCCCAGCCTTTAGCATGACTATAGCTCTCACAAATGTGACGTCACGAGGGATGCTGCAGCTTCTTGAGCGATCGACTACTGCTGAAGCTATCTTCCAACTCGCTCGGGCGCGCGTGCTGGTGTGCTCGTGTTGTGGCAGTTACTGGAGGTCTGGCAGGTTGAATCTGTTATGCGCTTGTTCCTAGCTATTGTACGTAGTACAAATCATCCTATCCTTGCTTGTAATCTAGTCAGCAATAATGATGTAGTAATCATAACAGTGATACCTCAATAGTGATGATCGTAACAGGGAATGTTTAACTAGAATGTTTCCTTTTGTTTTGTTACGGACCATCTTTTTTGGTTCGCTGCTGAATTTGTCTTCAACATCTGTGACTATCTTCTTCGGCTCTCAGGGGGAGTTAATTATTGTGTCTATGGGAATCAGCGCTTTCAGTGGGAAGATGTGGGGTCCCGAACTGATATTGTGGTAAGTTTTCCTTGCGTTGAAATAAATCAGGTTTTGACTATTATAAACCATTATTGGTTACCTGCTGTCATTTTTTTCAGTCTCCATTACTTTCTCGTCAACTTTAATCGTGTTTCAAAAATTCTCTCAATTTTTCCGTGTCTACTCACAGGATGTGGGGACACGCCTTGTGTATAGATTCCGGTTTCCTTGATCAGAAGCCAAATGGTGCTTTTCTTCCTCCGTTCCTCTTTCGGGAACACCTTTTCGGGGTTTAAGAATGCTTTAACTAATTGATAAGTGTGATTAGACTTTGAGTGCAAATTATTTTAAGTAAAACGACTAGTTGAAATGTAAACTTGAAATAATCTTGAGAGTTGCAACACTCGACTCCTACAGCTCCGCTTTCTTGAAACATCGAAATATTTCAATGTAAATTCTGCAGCAACGACCAGTTGAGACAAGTTTTACTTGAATCGGGAATGGTGTTACACAATCTTGCTTTAAACTGAATCTTGCTACTTCACGAGCATTCATCTTTGTATCATACCGCAAAGACACTCGTAATTTCGTGACTGAACCAAAGTGCTATGGAAACTACTCGGAAAAGAACGTGAAAACGTACAGTACTGGTCATGATCAAATCATGAGTGATGTTTCTCTCCCTTGAGTTGTAGATTAATGTTTGAGTGACGCGATTGATGAGAGGAGGAAGGGCAGCTTAGAGCGGGCTGCGATTCTGCTTGGTCATCTCCGCCGCGTGGTGTAGAGAGAGAGGGAAAATCTCTAAAAAGCAGCCAATTGCTGGGATATGGCTGGAATAGAGGGAACTTGGCTTCGCGTACCGATGAGCAGAAACTCGTATGAATGCTGATCGAAGTACAGAGACAGCAATGGTAATGTAAAATACTGTACATGAGATCGAATTAGCACCTTCCATTTTTCAAAGTTAATTCCTTTTATAGTCAGAGAGCATAATATTAAATTAATCGCAGGAGAAACAAAAATGAGGTTCTATGTTGAGTGAAAATGCGCTGTTGATAAAATCTATGACTTTTAACTTATTAGGAGGACAAGATTCGAGACAGTAGCTGGAGTAAAATAAAGTGAAAGGGGGTCTATAATGTGGAAAAACTAATGACATTAGTGAAAATGAGAGAATCACATGTCTAGTAAGATCAATTCGAAAAGAGTATTGTAACCCAGATTCACGAGGACCTCAAAATTGTTGTCGCGAAGAGATTAACCATCAAGCATTTCGAGGTGCTGTATGTAAAACAGTTTTGTGGTTAAACTTGGCTTGAAGTTTACTTGTTTAAATGACAATCAACGTGAGGTTAACTCAAGAACAAGTCTCAAAATTTATTTTAATTAATTTTTTGTTTCCAAAATTAATTTTTTGTATGCAAATGGAAAGAACCAAAATAATATTCTGCGATTAAAATTCAATAATTTATCAAACATTTAAGGTATGAGACTTGCCGTACGGTTTTTTGGTAGCTTATAGCTGAGTTCATTCGTTTTACACTTTGCGGCTGTGTCTTAGGGTCACCATGGTTCTATCACATAAAAATTTAACGTTTTTGAGTTACATCATCCTTTGACTTTGTCGAATCCCAATCTTTGTTCAAGAAGCTCCCATCAGAAGTCGATGACATTGGTATACCTTGTACTTCAACAATATTGAAGCATAATATGTTACCCAAGCAATGTGTGATGAAACGAGTTTAAATAAAATATGTAACACAAATTTCATTCGTTACTATTTGGGGTCCTGTAATTTTTCTTGATAGGACTTGAAGGTTGTTTGCTGAGTGACAATTCTCGTTTATTGTCAACCACTTGTCCATGGATGCAGCAACGTATGAGGTGGGCTTAGTTTTGTAAAGAACATTTCAAAGCCCTTCCCATCATGAGGTTCCACATACAGCAAGTCTTCGAAGCAGCATTCCTACACACCGTATACAAATACTTAAAAATACTGCTCCTCGTAGATTTTGGAACAGTTTCAAGCTGTCAAAATCCCATTCGTGAACACCTATTTCGAAACATTGCGCTTCCGACATCATTCCTACACTGCAATTTTAAACCAGCTTTACGGTTCAAAATATGAGCAGAATGTGTTCGGGGGAAATAGCGAAGCAAGGAAGGGTTGGTAGGTCGTGGACACGGAGGCGGGCGCCTTGTTGCTGGAGCGTTGACGTCTCTCCAGCGACGCCGCTCAAGCGTGCGTTCAAGATCTGCTGCAGCCTCTCGCAGGGAGCACTGGAGATCTGGTGCGGAAGTAACGAGCTCCTGAGCGCATCTCGCTGGCCTCGCCCTCCACCGCGGAGATCGTGCAAGGTTCAGTTGTGTTGCTCTCGTTGGATCTCATCTTCAAAATTAAAGCTTTACGAGTTACATCAATTTAGAATAAAGAAAACACGAGTGAATTTAGCGATTTTAATCTAAAACTTTCCGGAGCCTGGCTCTTTCATTAGTTTATGAGTATAAATCTCAGTAAAGCGTGGTGAACGTCACTGAAAAATGAGAATTTTCTTTGTTCCCACTGATGTTTCCCCTATGAAATCGTAACAGAGGTTGACTTTGAGGCGTAATCAATTGAAAATGATTAATATTCATGACATATTCTATAATTTAATATTTTTACTGCGTTGGCGATTGTAGCAAAATGGTGATTTTTCAGAATCCAGCATGGCAACGAATTTGTCGGAGAACATAAGTTTCTGACGAGTGTTAAATGATCCATCACAATTTGGTATCTACTGTGCTAAGTATTTTTAGTGTAATGAATATTTTCATTGCATCTACTTACTGACTGTAGAGCTCCTTTCTCGGTTGAAGTAACCCTTAGGATACTAGATGAGAGTTCTTCAGATAATCTAGTTCTTTTTCCTACGATTTACGGTAAACTCGTTTGCTAATTAGAATTAAGTAAAACTATGATTGAAAATTGTGACGGTGGGTCAGGGAAAAATTTTAACGAATATAATTTTTAAAGAGTTGAATTTCAGCTTGAACAATCGAAGTCGCAGTTTGACCGACTGTCCATTTGTCGCAACCGGAATACTAACTAACTCTTCAATACAATATGCCGTGCTCGTGAGTTTTGAAGCTAAATTCAATGCAGTAAGAGAAAGTCTTGCTACTTATTGAATATGTTCAACGTTGCAGAATTTAATGATTCCCTTTTCTGGGATCCTATGTGCCTAGTCAATAATGTCATGAAGAGAACTGAGTTTTAGCAATGAAATTTTGGTCTTTTTCTGAATAAATCGCCTACTCCGTGCTTAATCGATTTAACTTGCTAACTTACTTCATAACTTATCCGCACTTGTCACGATAGCTTTCTATGTTATTCCTTGACATAGTGATAATAAGCATAAATTCATTTAGTTCTTGCTTTGATCGGACGTACCCCATCTGTTGAAACTAAGGCTTATTATCGCTAAATAAATGTGGTTAATGCCATCAGTGCCTTAAGAATCGATTCTAGGATCGGAGTGTTTTGTATGGAAGATTCTCTTTATCGATCCGAGCGTAAGGACGGTCAGGCCTGGACGGTGAACATTGGCGCCCGCAATCGCCCGCTTGCGATTACCCCCCGAGTCCTTCAGTTCTGCTGCGCAGCGGTCTTTTTTCACTAAACAGTTGGTCTTCGAGTTCCATGACATCCTTTCGCGCGTATATCAACTTATGCTGATGAATATTGGTCTCAAATACGATACCTTGATTCGTGCCGTGTCCTCTTTGTCAAAACTCCTTTGTTACGGTTATAGAGGCTCAAATGAGCTTATAATCTAATCTGACTTGCGTTGTGAACAACTGTAACCAGATTTAATTCATATTAGTTGAGGTTTGCATGAGATAGTATCGTATCGTATTACTCATGAATTTAGTCTAGATTTATGTATTGAATGTTTTCAGCGCTTGTAGGTAGAAAGTTTAAGGAAGGTATTCTTTCATGTTTACCTCGATGAAATGCTCCGTGATACACAAGCTTTAACTTCTGACGAGTTTAAATGAATTTGATCGTGATGCCGTTTGTCTTCAAATTACTGTATTTTAAACTCAGTTATATGCCCCGTTTTTTTAAATCCTTGCTGGGATGTTTGTTGATTCTATCTTTATGTTTTCACTGCAATTTGATGGGTCAGAAATTTAGCAACTTTTTGGAGGTCAATTCTCAAATATAACTTGTTAATATGTTTGGAGCTCCGAACACGTATCAAAATCCATACCGATGTTTTAGTTCCAAGCACGAGCTTTGCAAACGTGTATGACATACCTGACAACTTCATTTGGTTAGTTGATTAAAGCCTTTTTCAATGCATGTATAATGTGGCGAATTTCAAACAATTTAATGTTCTCTTTTTTTATTGACGAACTTTTGAGTAGAAATTTATCAGGGTGCATGAATTGAATGGAGAGGAAAAGTTTCGACGCGCGATACAAGCTCGTTTGCGTGTACCTGTTGACCTTCAAAATCAGTTCAAATCTTAATTAATGCTAAGAATATTTTCATTCATGTCTGTGCTGAGTGACAACTAAATCCTTGAATAATTTGATTAGAAGAAAATCAATTACAATATGTGAACATAGAACAATTGACTATTGTCGAAATTGTTTTCAATATTCATCCCAACGGACAAGTTCTAGTCTGCAGCGAACCTGTTCCATTAGAATACGTAATGCTTACCGTAGAGCTTCAATCTTTCAAGAAGGAATAGGCTGACGGAATTAAAGGTAGTATATGTGTAAAGAAGAGCCAATTTCAAACTGTAGAAAAGGTCAAAGTCACAAGTCCATAGGATTCAAACCAGTGATCCAGCGCAAGGATCTTAATTGCACATTCCTTAATTATATATAGCAGATCTTTCATCACTCTTGTATGTTAATTCCTTCCCAACCACTAGATTCGAAGTGGAAGAACATTGTGTTGGAGTCTTTTTGTTTTTTCCGAGCTAAGAAGCCATAAAAACAATAAATACCGCAATGTTTTTACTTGGCTCTTCTGCACCGAAAGCGGGAGATTCTCAAATTTTGAGCGTGGTAGTCCTTGCACACCGTGTTTGGCGTTTGAAAACTATTCTACAATTATAAAGGTTTCTAAGGTTTTTCACTGGGTTATATTCCTCTGATGGCTGAATATAGTCTCTTGGCTGTAAAACTGTTCATATTAGAAACCGTAATTCGGCAGTCGCGTATACCATTCTTGAATTTATTTAAAAAAAGCTTTGACCTCGTAGTTTTTTGAGGTCAGGGGATGTGCGGCATTTTCAATTTTGAATAATGATAGTTTCAAGTGACTGACATGAGGTCTATCTTGGGGTTTTGATATTGGCTGTCTTTTACTCCTCGTGAAATTATATCCAAGGTTCTTTGTCTTATTGTCT